>PITA01008969.1:0-80831 GCA_004023965.1 Spilogale gracilis
CCAATGTTCATCGCAGCAATGGCCACAATCGCCAAACTGTGGAAAGAGCCAAGGTGCCCATCAACAGATGAATGGATAAAGAAGATGTGGTACATATATACAATGGAATACTATGCCTCCATCAGAAAGGATGAATATCCAACTTTTGTAGCAACATGTACTGGACTGGAAGAGATTATGCTGAGTGAAATAAGCCAAGAAGAGAAAGCCAAGTATCACATGGTTTCACTTACTTGCGGTGCATGAGGGGTAACCTGGAGGACAGTGGGAGAAGGAAAGTAAAGGGGAACTAGGGTAATCCAGGGAAAGAAACGAAACAACAAAGACTTTGGACACAGAAACAAACTGAAGGACTTGGAGGGAGGGGGATGGAGGGATGGGAGAGCCTGGTGATGGGTACTGGGGACACTTAAAGCGTGGAGCACTGGGTGTGGGGAATAGGGAATGAATCTTGGAACACTGGAAAAAAAATTTAAGTAACAATAAAAAATTTTTTTTTCTAATAGCTATAGTTAACAGAGTGTAAATTCTCTCATTTGTTTCACTAGCTAAGTCAGAATTGTGGTGGCATGTTTCCTTGTGCACTTTCTAAGGTTTTACTGTGAGTTTCTCTTCAATAGGATTTGTTTTCTGTGGTGGTTGTGCATCCTCTGTGAGGTATTACATCTAGGGGCCTCCAAGTTTTCCTGGCTCACTCACATGTCTGGCAGTGGATGCTGGAAAGCTCAAACTGAAGGAACTCCTTAGGTCTCTCTCCATTTCTAAGAGGCTTCTCCATGACTCTTCTCAGTATGGTGGTTTCTGGATATCTAGATTGACTTCTTATATATATAGGATCAGGGGTCCTAAAAGGTATGTCAAGAAAGAGCAAGCCAGATGGATGCTTTATTCTATCATGAACTTCCCTCAGAAATCATTCGGTATCAACTTTCACCAAGTACATTAAATGGAGTTATCACAAAACCCTGCCCGTTTCAAGGGTATGGAACATACGGACCTCCAACTCATCAATGGGAAGGATATCCAAAACATTTCAAGAGGAATGTTTGGGATGAGCTCTATCTACTGTGCAGTCCTCTTTGGAACTACAGTGGTGTGTCTGTACACCACAGTGGTATATCTCCACAAATTTCACTGTCTTGTTTCCAGGCAACCAGAGGTTCATTCTCAGATTGGACTATATTCATAGAGGGATATTCCTTCTCTCCAACCCAGCACCTGGAGAACATGAGTTAGCATCCATAAAGAATGCAGCCAACTAAAATGCTGGCATAGAGCCTTCTTCACACTGAAGATGCACAGGGCTGCAGCATCTCATTGCCCCAGGCGGATCTCTTATTGGAGCTTATTGGAGTCCAACAACACCTCCCATAGAGACCGCCTGACAAAGACTCTCTACGTAAGGCTTGTACTTGAAGAAGTTTACAAACAGATTACATCTTAGTCATAATCTACTACCTGAAGCAGGAAATAGAAATCACAGCCCCAGTTCTACTTTATCAAAGTAATGTGGGGGACCCCAAAAGAAGAGCAAGAGCAAACCCAACTCTCTGTGGCTTACACTGGCCGTTATCCCCGCTGCCTCAGTAAAGAGACCCTTCGTGGTTTTTCACGTAGCAGGGTGCTGCGGGTGTTTTCTCCTTATTACAGACCACAACTCAGGCGCACGGATTCTACAGATGATTTTATCTCACTCTTCTGCCCTCATCCCACACAATTTCAAGAGAAAAACACTTTAAAAAAACAAACATTTGTTGACTATGAATATAAGGGCACTAAAAAATACAATTAAGGGAAAAGGCAGGTTTGAAAACACAACATATAAAATATGTAAATATTATGTAATAATGTATTAAGAAGTTTGGCAGGATATACCTCAAAGTGGTTAGTGATTATTGGTGGGTGGGTGGATTCTGTAATCTCATGCATTTGTCCTTTCTTGTTTTGTTTGATGTCTGGTAGAATTGTGCACATTCTTTGATTTTCTTATCTTCCCACAATAAATATTTATTGCTTTTGAGAGAAAATTGTGAACAATTGATCATAATTAAACTAATAAAAATTAACATATTTAGGGAAGTATAAATTCCTAAATGCATAAAAAGAGATATATAGGGACTGGGGAATAAGGCAGAGGAGAAGCGAAAATAATCAAGTCCTTGGGCTATGTCTTCTAGACCAGATGAGGGTGAAGAATTGGGAATAGAGTTAAAATAAAATGTGGCGAACTTCATCATGATTCAAACTGGCAAATTGTTAGGTTCTCACCAAGTGGGCAGAGCCAAGGATGGGGCCTTTGTGATCCCTGAGAATATAGTCAGTGGACTTCATCTGGATGGTGGCAGGTGTCCAGCCACTCTAGATTCAAGGTCAGAGTTCTAGATCCCAGGAAGAAGGCTGTCAAGAACCAAGAGGCAGGAACTGAGCCAAAGCAAACTGTTGGGAACTGGACAAGGGACATGAAGGGAGCTCCAACCAGGTGGCCCAGCACCTAGTTCAGTGGTCCTCAGGGAGAGGGGAGCAGGGGCCAAGAGGCCAGAGAGGGCAACAGAGCCAGCGGTCAGTGGGAGCCTTTAAAACTGCATGATAGGGGCAGTGAGTTTGAATAAAACTACCGCAGTTAAGGTAGTTTTTACAGTGGTTTCCTCAGAGTGGGTTAAGAGTATTTTCTTTTGGAAAATTATGCAAGGAAGAGATGAAGGCAAAAAGAGTGAGGTTTGGCACCTTGCCAGTGAGGAACACTAACACTGAATGGAAAGCACACAGGGTTTGGTGTGAAAGAGAACTGTGCTCAAACTCTTGATATTCTACTTATTCCTTGAGACCTTGGGCAAATTGGTTCCAAGTAGAATCTGTATAACAATACCAACTTCTCAGTACTATATGAGGGATAAGTGAAATACTGTACTAAAAATGTCTGGCGGGGCGCCTGGGTGGCTCAGTTGGTTAAGCGACTGCCTTCAGCTCAGGTCATGATCCCGGAGTCCCAGGATCTAGTCCCACATCGGGCTCCCTGCTCAGTGGGAAGCCTGCTTCTCCCTCTCTCATACCCTCTGCTTGTGTTCCCTCTCTCACTGTGTTTCTCTCTGTCAAATGAATAAATAAAATCTTTAAAAAAATAAAAAATAAATAAAAATGTCTGGCATAATATAGATGTTTTTCACAAACATAACTGAAAAGGAAAAGAAATGAGGGGAATATGACTTTTATGTTCCACAACTTAGACGAGGACCAACACCCCTCATCCCCTCATTGGGGATGTCCGATAGTGTTTGAAACTAGCAACTACTGGAATTAGAAAGCCATCCATTTTTTAAAAGCTTCAACATCACAGCTTTTTAAAACTCCTTTTTAGATAAGTGACACTTTGGTTTTAATCATCACAGCAACCCTATGAGATAATTATTATTATCCGCACTTTACAGGTGAGGAGACTAAGGTTCAGGGATTAAGCAATTTGTCTGTGGTCACAGAATTTGTCAGAGATAGAGAAAGAGCCAGTTTGTGGAGTTCTCACCACGTAAGAGTCCCATCAAAGAGGTAGAAGAAGAATCAGGAAATTGAGAGACCAATTAGGAAAATGGTCCACATGCAGGGGAGGTTAGTGCTGTTTCATAACAAAGGGAAGCAAATTTGTGTTTAGGCAAGTGGCAGGGAACCCGCCCAGGAGAGGGGGACATGACACTAGTAGAGGGGGACATGACAGAATGCCAGAAAGAGAGACTAATTCCTGGGGAGAGGTCTGATGTGCAGATCGAGGAAGAAGGCTTATAGAATTCCGTTTCCTTGGAGCCAAGAGTAAAGGACCCAAGGAAGAGAAACACAACTTATACGTTAACTGTTGTTATGATCTGATTGGCATCTAGGTCTAAAGTGTGTTTTATTTCCTGTTATCCCAGGATACTGCAATTCCCCAGTAAAAAGGTCATAGACTGGCCGAGGCCATCCTTGGTCCTCCGTCTTTCCAGACTCTTGAACATGCCGCCCACTTTCCTGGACACTTTCCTTTGTTTGCTTTCCTTGGACTCTGCTTCCGGCTCTACCTTCCCACCCAGCCAGGGGCCTGGCCCAGTCTGCGTAGGAGCCCCTTCCTCTCCTCCACCTTTCCTACTCTAGCTTTATTAGCCATACTAGGGGCCTAGAGGATCCCAAGCGGAGAATGAGACAGGACCTCAAGAGCCTTTCCTGACCCAGCTGGCACTGCCTCACGCCTGTCGCAGGTGGGTCCCAGCTGTACCCAAGCCCAGAGCAAAGTGTATGCCATTCTGTCTGCCCAGCCTTGCTTCTCCCCTTTACATAGCCCCACTCCTATGGACACTCAGAGGAGTGCTCTTAGTCCAGCTGGTGGCAGTCTGGGGGCCACAAGAGTGGTGGCCGAAGAGGATGGAGGGAGCACTTGGGGAGTGGAGCTGTTTGCATTTAGTCTTCATGGGGGTGTGCCCTGTAGCAAGTTAGAGAGGATATCATAGGGCCACTAACTTCAATGTGAAAATCATCGAATCGTACCTCTGCTTTTTGTATCACTAAGAAAGTGTGTCAATGACTTACATTTTACTTTCTGTGCCAATGAGAGTTTGGGCACCAACCCTGTGCAAATCATTAACATTGGCTTGCTCAGGAATCATGTTAAACAGTTCTCATTAGCTAAGTGTCACTGGTCACAAGGTGTAGAACTTTTAGAACTTTACAAACTGTTAGGCTGGAGTTAAAGTAGTAGTTCATTTAATGCCATATTTATCATTTTAATGTTTTTGAGTGTGTTAAAGGAACATGTTTTTGAAATGTATTGACTCACAAAGTCATAGTTATTCAGTTCATTCACTCATTCAACGAATATGTGTTAGGCACTTAATACTCTTGAGGTCTGGGACCAGGGAGACATCAGTACCTTTATAAAAGAGTCTGGGAAGTGCCAAGATGTAGGGATTACCAGAGCACATAGAAGTGATGCCTCAGAGGATCTTGGGTCATTAAGGGAGGCTTCCTGGAGGAAGTGACATCTACCCTGAGACTTAACTCTCACGAATTAGCTAGACCACACTGGGTAGGGAAGGGCTGGGAGGAAGGAAAGCAGTCCTAGGGAAAAAAATGAATTCTTTGTAAAAGTCAAGAGCTCTGCTGGTTCTTTCAAGTTCTTAAAAGAATGGTGGTATTATTGTTAACTACAGCGTGAGGTGATGAATATGAGATGAGACTGAAGAAACGAACAGATAATGGATTATGAAGGGCTTAAAAGTGCAGCAAAGACTTCCTGTGTTCACATCTTTAACATAATAATAGCAAGCAGGGAGCACATCATTTGATTGATTAATTAATCCTTATAACTCCTAGAAGGCAACTAAGTTTCGATTTTAACGGCTTACTATCTTCCATCTTGAGTACCCTAATATTATGTCTTCAAAACTAGAGAGCACAGGTACCGTTTTAAAATATCTATTTCTCTTTTCTAATTTTTTTTTCTTTTTAAAGAGAGGCTGAAGGAGTTGAGAATCACAGGACTGATGATTGACGGGGGCGGGAACCATGCTGAACAGGCTTAGAAATCATCTGACTAACCAATCTGGCATCTTGAAAGATCTAAAAATTAACAGTTTCCTCCAGGGTGGAGTAAGAAATACAAGCTGGGACAGGCTTGACCCTTTGGAGAGCAGGTGAAGGATGAGGTTGGAAAGCTATTTCAGATACAAGATTCTTACAATTTCGTTTTTTAAGGCATAGCTTCAAATAAAGAAATCAAAGTGAATAAACAATCTCAGGTTAAACTGACCTATTATTGGAATATGATATTCTTGCCTCACAGTCTGAAAAACACCCTATCTACAACTAGATAGCTGATGAATGTACCTTCAGAATGAACTTTCCTAAAGAGAAATTTCCTGTTGGAATCAGTCAGTGACTAGGCCACAGAATTAGTCATGTTGTTTAATTTGTTTAAGCATATCATTAACAAGATTAAGAGCTTTCCAAAAGCCGGGATTGAAGGTAAAGGGTCATTAGCATTAAACACATAGACTCCAGAAAATGAAGTGGTGATTTATGAAATTAATATTCTAATGTTTTCTTGTTGGTATTAAAGATAACTGTAGATTGGGTTTCTCAGCGAATAGAGAGAAAAACGGACTAGTTTTATCCTGCCCTCCCCCCATGGCCAGTCCCCTCAAAAGTTCTTCAGGGATGAAATGTAGAAAGGGACAGTGTGCCTCCAAATTATGATGAAGATTTGTCTCAAACCATGACACAGTTCCCAGCTGAGCTGAGGTTGGCTAAGGTAGGTCTGGAGTGAAAAGTCTTCTTTCCTTACTACTCTGAAGGTGAGGAAAGAGCCGTCCATAGAAAACAGTCTCCATTTCCCAGCCTCTCCTTAACTCATTTGTACTCCAGCTCTGTCCCGTCCCCACCACAGAAGCTAGTCTTGTCAAGCTCACCGGAATCTCCATGTTGTCAAATCCAATCGGCACTTTCAGTCCTCACCTAACTTAGCTTTTCAACAATACTTGACCTTTCAACACACTTGATTACTCCCTACTTTTTACAATACTTCCTTCTTTTGAAACTTCTGTGTTTACAAAGAACCATGATATTACACTCATTTAGCTTTCTCCCCATCGACTGGGCACTCCTTCTCAATCTCCCTTGCTGGCTTCTCCTTTTTGGCTCAAACTCTGAATGTTGATGAGTCCCAGGACTCAGTTTTAGGTCCTTTCTCTTCTCTATCTACACCTTCTTCCCAGGTGCTCTTCTTGGGTCTCGTGCCTTTCTATTTCAATTATATGCAGAGAGCATCTATATTTATATCCCCAACCCTCACTCTCCCCATGCTCCATTCTCATACATCCACCTTCACACTTGACATCACCAATTAGATAGCTTATACGCATATGAGCCATAACATACCCAAAATAACCTACTTCTCTTTCAGTTCCCCCATACCAATAAAAAAAAAATCAATATTCACACAGAAGCTCAAGGGAAAGACCTAAAATGAGTCCTTTCCCCTGCTTGACTCCTACATCCAATCTATCAGCAAGTTCTGTCAACTTTTCCTCCAAAATGAATCTATCCATTTCTAGATCTCTCTCCTTTCCCCTTGTATGAGACACCATGATCTCTTACTGGTTATCTCACTGGCTTCCTAGTTGGTCTCCCTGCTTCCGCTTTTGCCCTCTTATACAGTCCATGTTCTATGTGGCAAACAGACAGAAGGTTTTGTAAAAGCATAAATCAGGGATGTCTGGGTGACAAAGTCACTTAAGTCTCTGACTCTTGATTTTTGCTCAAGTTGTGATCTCAGAGTCATGAAACTGAAACCCATGTCAGGCTCCCTGCTTCATGTGGAGTCTGGTTGAGATTCTTTCTCTCCCTCTGCCCCTGCTCCCCACACCCTGTCTAAAAATAGATTAAAAAATTTTTAAGAAGCATAGATCAAATCATGTTAGCTAACTGCTTAGTATTTACTAATGGTTATGAACACTACACTGAAAATATTTGAAATTCTAAAATTCTCAAGGTCCTTTTACTGTCTCCTGCCTCATCCCTCATCTCATGTCATACCACTCTCTGTTAATTCTCTGTACTACAGCTACACTGTCCTTTTAGTTCCTCAAACATGTATCTTTTGGTCTTTTTTTAATTGAAGTATAATTGGCATACAATATCTTTTTAGTTTCAGATTTATATCATAGGTATTTTATATTTTACACATTATGAAAGTCCCCACAATCAGTCTAGTTACCATCTGTTCACACAAAGTTATTACAATATTATTGACTATATTCCCTCTGTGGTACATTACATCCCCAGGACTCATTTATTTTATAACTGGAAGTTTATACCTGTCAATACCCTTTACCTATTTCACTCATTCCTCCAAATCTCTCATATCTGATAACTGATAGTTTGTCTCCTGTATCTATAAGTCAGCTTGTGTTTTGTTTGTTCATTTGTTTTGTTTTTTAAATTTCACATATAAGTTAAATCGTATGGTATTTTTCTTTCTCTGTCTGACTTATTTCACCTAGCCTAATATGCTCTAGACCCATTCATATTGTTGCCAATGACAAGATTTCATTCTCTTTTTTATGGCTCAGTAATATTCCATCATACATATCTCACATCTTCTTTATCCATTCATCTATCAGTGGACACTTAGGATGTTTCCATATTTTGGTTATTATAAATATTGCTGCAATGAACTTAAGGGTATATATATATATATTATATATATGTATATATGTTTGAATTGTTGTTTTCTTTGGATAAATAGTCAGAAGTGGAATTGCTGGATCATATGGTAGTTTTAATTTAATTTTTTGGGAACCCCCTTACCCACAGTGGCTACACCAATTTACATTCCCACGAACAGTACATAAGGGTTTCCTTTCCCTTGTATCTGGTGTTTTTTGTTTTGTTTTGTTTTGTTTTTTGGTATTTTTGGTAATAGCCAATCTGACAGATAAGAGATAGATATCTCATTGCAAATCATATCTGATTTGTATTTTCCTGATAGTTAGTGATGTTGAGCATCTTATCATGTGCCTAGTGGCCATTTGTATGTCTTCTTTGGGAAAAAAATGTCTGTTTAAGTCCTCTGCCCATTTTTAATAGGGTTGTCTTTTTAAGTAATAAGTTCCATAAATTATCTATTTTGAATATTACCCCCCTATTGGATGTGTTAGAGACTTTGCAGAAGCTCTCCTTTTTGTGATGCTCCTTGCCTAATTTCCACATGGTTGGTTTCTTTCCATTTAGCATCATCTCCCCAAGAAGCTATCCCTACCACTCAAACTAAAGTAGTTTCACAGTCTCTCTCAGTCATTCCCCCTGTTTTATAGTCTTCATAGCACTCATTATTGCCAAATATGCTGTTTGTTTGTTTACTAACTGCTTCCTTTCCAGAATTAAGTATCATATGAACACATACCTGTCTTGTTCAATGCTTTATTTCCAGCATAAAATTGCCTGACACATAGTTGATACTCAATAAATTATTATTGAATGAATACTTTATCCCAACATCTATAAGCCAACATTTGCATAACAGCTGCTATGAGCCAGACACTGTTATAAAAGTTTTACACATACACCCTCATTCCTACCCCAGAGCAATGCTAGAGCTAGGTACTACTATTTCTGTACTTTCCAGATAAGAAACATGCAGCACCAAGAGGTCACATACCTAGTAAGGAGCAGAGCTGGGATATCACGCAAGAATCTCATTCCACAGTCCATGCTCATTGATACTATAAGACGTTGTTTGGTTTAGGTTGCCCATCTGTGCCTTCCCAGGTCAGGAAATGACCCTCTGTTCTGTCAACTGTAACATCCCTGAGAGAGAAAGAACCCTAAGGGAAAGCAGTAAGAACTGAGCATTGTGTTCAAGAAAGAACATGCCTCCCTGGGCTTGGACTTTATGCCTTTTCTTATCAGAGTGGAATGTTCCAACCACTGTGTGCTTTGATACAACATGCAGAGTGTATATGGGGATGGGTCTTCACCCCCACCACACATGGGAGAAAAGGAGAACAAGGGCCAACATTCCTCTGATTTTTGTTAAGTCAGACGGGAGGATATCAGTACAACAGCGGATGAAACCTTTTTAAAACCTCAAGAAGGTTGCTGTGCATGAGTTATCCACCCAAGATCCATGAAATGGGGGGACTCAGCTTCTTGAGGTCCCCAGATAATCTTACTAGACTCTCTAGCCACAGTGCTCAGAGGGCACCTTTCATCCTTGGAAGAACCTGAGATGTCTCTTCATCAGGGATACTAGTTTCTTCTCTGAGATCTTCCCTCTGCCTCTATAACTCATGTTGAGTCCAGTCACCAGCCCTGACTGCAGAACAGTTAAATGCCCCTGCTTCTTCCAGGTCTCATCCAGAAAAGCATCTAGGACCAGATATGTACTCTTCCCGCTTTCACACGGGGACAACCAGACCACTAAAATCTCAGTTCATCACCTCTCTGGATCTTTGTCTCCTTCAGCTCCTGCGATCATGTCTAAAGCTAAGACTGTTTCCTGGGCAACGGTTCTCTGTGTGTTTGTAACACCCGGTGCCACTCTGCCAAAGACAGCCCACTGTTTCTTTACCAACCTGGCTCCCCATAGCCAAGACTTTCAAATACAGGGATTTTTTTTTTTAGTAATACTGTTGATAGTTCATTTTTTTTCATGATCTAATTTAGTCTTGCCTCTGCCCAAGAAGAAATTACCTTTGCTATGTGGCAAGTCTGCCTATTCTTTTGATTCTGATCACATTAACTTCTAATCACTCTGGGACCCTGAAAGCCATACCCACAATCTAGGCTTATCTAATATCCATGGGGGACCTCATGAGTCCTGATGTCAAGTCACATGGCCAACCAAGACTGGCCTTGTTGCTTACTTCTCTGCCTGGCTTCCCACATGATTATAGAGAGCAGAGGTCTGTAACTAGTACCACCCTGAGAGCTTATAGATTCAGCGAGACCAGTGATAAGCCCCAGGTATCCCCCTAGTCAGACGTTACCCTGGCTCCTTCCTCGATCCTGGATTGGCCCTAAGATGTTGGCAAAGATAGGAAAACAGTGAGAAGCATTGATGACAAGGAGCATGACCCAGAGCAGCCAATCCAGAGGCATTTGGAACAACAATTAAGAGGTCGAAATTCTCAAACAGCAAGACTGTTTATCTGAGGGTGACCGACATTGACCATTAGGAATTTTACTACTGTTACAGATGACCAGCAGTAGGTAACATGCAAGCAAGACAGGCAAAATTAGCTAAAGGAAAAAACTGACTAGAAGACAGAGCTTTACTTTTTATCCATGGAAATACATGATATCTTCAAAAGGGCAAGGTTTTAGGCATACATGTATTTTCCAGTGACATTCCTTTTCTCCTTCAGTGACACACTAATGCCCACCAAATCAAGTTCAAGCTCTTTCATGTGGTGTCCAAGATCTTCAGTAATTAAGCTTTACTCATGCCCCCTTTTTAGATTATTATTTACTCAACAGAGTTCCCAGACTCTGAATTTCCTAAAGGAGAGAAATTTTTAGCTGCGAGACCAAGAGGAGGGTCCTAAAGTGAAAAGCAGTCATTCGTAGCTGCCCCAAATCTTTTGAATAACACTTTCACAGTGTAATAATTCTCCATATTGCATACCTTCCTTCCTAAAGTCCACAAAGCTCCATTTCCCAGCCTCTCTGGTTTCTAGGCCCCAGACCTGAGACTGAGGATGTGGCAGTAAGACATATCCAGGGGAGACTTTGATCCAGGCTCGTGCTGAGGGGTAGGTCCAGCCATAGGCAGCGCAGTCTTGTTAGCAGCTTGTGTGGCAGTTTCTAACTGGATTCCTGCACCTGAGAGAAACAGCAGCTCACTTGGGTGGTCAGTTCTACAATGTGGTTCTGGGCATTCTACCTAGAGTTCAACACTTAGCCTTCAGGAGAAGCTATCTGTATAACTTAATAAGTCCCTTTACACTTAGACCAGCTAGAGTGGATAGTTTTGTTTGCAACCAAGGACCTAAGAGACTTGCTTATTACTTTAGTTTGACAAATGAAAGTATTTTAAGAACAAACCAATTTCCCTTCTATTCACATGGCATCATAGATTCACGCCTGCATACAACTTATCTTCTCTGAGGATAAAAGGCCAAACGGCAATTATTATTCAGAAATATGTAAGTTGGAGGATGCCGTGAAGTGAGACGTGGTCCCATATCCGTCCAAGAAGAGTTCATGAACGTGGCACCAGAGAACAATACTAGGTTCCTCTAGACAGGTTCAATAAAGGCGAACAGCACAGCCATCTCACTTCTTCTATCTTTCCCTTACTGCTGTCCTCTGAACAATACCCAGCTGATATCTATAGTTGAGCTCCCAAAGGAAATATCTCCATGATGAAGATAAGTTGTCATCACCAAGTGTCTACATAATCTGTTCAACTGTTATAAGAATTTATCATTACAAAATTCTGAATTCGTTAGCCTTGATGGTTTGGAAATTTATTTCCCATTAATGTCTTTTCTGCTAAGATCCTTGCCTTAGGTAGAACAAGAAAAAAGTAGAAAGAAATAGAGAGATCATAAGGAGGAGATAGAACTAGGGAGATAAGGAGAGAAAAACCCCAAGATAGAGAAGGAAAGAACATATTCCAGGTCTAGGATACATCCCAGACCAAATTCTCCTTTCTCTTCGCAGAGCTAGCTTATATTTTCATGTTTGCCTCTAACTTCTGGGGGCCTGAACCCTCCGTTCACTACCTGGGAAGGGAAACTAGCAAAAATACTAATTACAGGGTACTATTTTGAAATACTTAATTCTAATAGCCATCATTTAGATGGTAAATAAACTGATTTCACAGATCCCACCAGAATGAAGCTAGTGGATGTGCCATTTCTTTGAGGTTGCCTTCCCTGACCTCTGAACTCAGGTCAATCCTCTTTACAAGCTCACATGGCACCTTATATGTCTTCATTTTAGTACCGATCATTACTTTAAATAAATGAATAATTGTACAGAAAGACACTATCTACTATTTCCATCACTTCATAACAGAAAGGTCTTGCTCTATAAAAATATTTAGAAAGAGACAACCTTATTTTGAGAACAGAAGAATATTTTCAAATATAGGAAAATCAGACCTTAACTTAAAAAATATATTTTATGTAATTGTTTTTTCATACAAGTTTGATGACTTTGGTATTTTATTGGACATTGCAATAAGGAAGAAGAGCTCAATGTTCATCTTATTTTAGTAGTGTGGTTTTTAATATGTTCACCAAAGGATTTTGATCAATCAGATGCCATAGTCTCACATGGTCCAAAAATATTCTGGATAAACTGAGAAAAGCTATGGAACAACCATCCCCACAATTTCACTGCTGCACCTGTCTTGTCCTCAAAGCATCAAGCCAGGTGTCTGGCTGGCCAGGGCTGAAAGAAAAATATAGCAGAAGACTTTCTGCCTGGGGCTGCCCAGCTCAAGCTTCCCATGGCCCCAAACAGGCAGAAATCCATTTCAGAAAGATGCTGTGGGCCAGAAGACAAGGGAATAAAGTCGGCGTTAGTATGGGACAAGCGTCTGAAGACCACCTTATTCAGTCCCCCTAACTATTCTCTACACATTCTCCTTTCACTCCATTCTCCCTGGGCATTGAGTTAGGAGACTGTACTTTATTCCTATCTAGTGTAGAAGTTTTAAACATGTTTAGTGATTTTTCATCTTCATCAACCATAGTGCCTAACTGTGATATTTTTCAATATAATTTCAAAGTTTAACTGAGGTATTTATAATTTACTTTGGCAGATGCTCTATAACGATCATAAGGCTGTTCTTAGTTTGTGCACGAATTTATAAATGCCTTTACCATTTGTTGGAAGAAACATAAAAACAATCTCTCTTAATTCCATATTTCTATGCTTTCTATTCTAAGCTTGACTTCTGTAAGACTCAATTGACTTATATACATCAATTCAAGAGAGTTAATTCAAATAGTGAGCACAATTTACAAATCAGGTATTACTAGTACATAACTAACTCCAATCTTAAGATTTATCAAAATGATTTGAAAGGTCTTCTTCAATAAATATAACAATTTTACAATTGGCAATTGTGCACCAATATAAAGATCCAAAAGATAATGATTGAATTGGGTGTTTGATATTCACAATCAAACTTCCTGAGAAAAATATTTTAAAAATTATCCCCAAACAGATGCCCTTAAAAGCCATTTGATAGCGGTTCCTGGGTGGCTCAGTCATTAAGCGACTGCCTTCGGCTCAGGTCATGATTCCAGAGTCCCGGGATGGAGCTCCACATCGGGATCCCTGCTCTGCAGGAAGCCTGCTCCTCCCTCTCTCCTTCTCCCTGCTTCTGTTTCCTCTCTGGCACGGTATTTCTCTCACTCAAATAAATAAAAAGTCTTAAAAATTTTTTGATAAAATTCAACACCTATTCCCACCAACACTCTGTATAAACTAAGAAAAGAGGAAAACCTCTCCAACTTGTAAAAGGGCATCAATCAGAAATACACACATCACACTTAACATTTATCCATTAAAGCCAAGAGAGCAAGGCAAAAATGTTCAGTATTACTGCTACAGACATTTTTTGACAAAAATAAATAGTAATAATCAGTTATTCTCTTTAAAAATCCTATTCATAATGGTAACAAAAGATATAAAATACCCAAAGTAAATAGAAATGTATAGGATTTATATGAAGTAACTATAAAGTTTAGCTAAAGGGCATTTTAGAAGATATGACTATATCTTACTTCTGCACGGCAAGGTTTAAATATATATTTAAATGCTTATGTTATTATAAATTGTTTAGATAAATGTTACATATAATGTTAATTCTCCTTAAGTTGATTTATAAAATCAATTCAGAAAACCTTTTGGTTACATCCATCCATAGACATTAACATGCAAAGATGTCTCTCATAATACATTCAGAAACAACTTCTGGAACAATGTATACAATATGATGCTACATTTAAGACAAACAATATACAAACCAAAACCACAGTGAGATACGACCTTACACCAGTGAGAATGGCTAAAATTAACAAGTCAGGAAATGACAGGTGTTGGCGAGGATGTGGGGACAGGGGAACCCTCCTACACTGTTGGTGGGAATACAAGCTGGTGCAGTCACTCTGGAAAACAGTATGGAGGTTCCTCAAAAAGTTGAAAATAGAGCTACTCTATGATCCAGCAATTGCACTACTGGGTATTTTCCCTAAAGATACAAATGTAGTGATCTGAAGGGGCACATGCACCCGAATGTTTACAGCAGCAATGGCCACAATAGCCAAACTATGGAAAGTACTCAGATGTCCATCAACAGATGAATGGATAGGAGGTTTGATACACACACACACATACAGACACATATACACAGAATGGAATACTATGTAGCCATCAAAAAGAATGGAATCTTGCCATTTGCAACAATGTGGATGGAACTGGAGGGTATTATTCTGAACGAAATAAGTCAATCAGAGAAAGACAATTATCATATGATGTCTCTGATATGAGGAATTTGAGAGGCAGGGCGGGGGTTCATGGGGGCTTAGGAGGGGAATAAATGAAACAAGATGGGACCAGGCAGGGAGACAAACCATAAGAGACTCTTAATCTCAGGAAACAAACTGAGGTTGCTGGGGGATGTGGGGGCAGGGATGGGACTGTTGGGTTATGGGACAAAAAAGACAAACAACAAAAAAACTGTGTTTGTCCATATATACATGCATACAAAAGAGCCTGGGAGCCTGCACAGTAAACTATAAGCAAGGTTTTATTAAATGAAGCAAAATTCTAAATATCAACATCAATACAGCCAATTAATATGACCAATCTTTCTCTATATAAGACCTATAAACTTATATCTGTTATATCACAAGTAATATATCAATATAACCAACATCAATTTACCTAATAAAACACATACCAAAATTTTATATTTATCAAGTATCCATTTCATAATATACCAAAAAGTTGAAGTTCCTTTTAAGACTTTTTTTGTTTTAAGGTTTTTTCTTTTGAATACTTTGAGGATTACTTGCTAATTTATTTAATATAGTTTAGGCAAACAAATAGATGTTTGAATTACTAATTGGAACAAGGACCAATACTCTCATAATAATGAAATCAATCAGAGCATTTCACATTTCTTTGTCACCTCCTTTGTCTTTTCTGGCTTGTTTTTTGACATATTGACCAAGAGGAAACAAAGACTGAGTATAAATGAGGTCATTTTCTCTGATAAACTATGAATGAGCAATTAGAATGATACTTTATGACATATACCAAAATGAACTTGGATTAATTAGGGAGTTGAATGAAAATAATCAATTTAGCCATTGCTTCTGACCCAAGAACTAATTTTATAGTAAAAAGAGTGGTACAGTGACCTCATGCCCATGGAATTCACTGATCTTCCCAAGTCCCCATCATCTAGATGCCTCTGGGGAATGCTGAGATGCTACAAGGTTGGAGAAATGCCTTATAGGATGGGGTATACGCTTCAAACCCCTAATCAAAGTGACCAACATATAGTGGTATTTCTCCCATAGCCAGAATGCCCAGTCCAGGAATCAAGGTGTGGGGCTGGAGATCTATCCTCTCACCAGCACATATAAGAACCCACAAATATTTGCTTCCCATCCCTGCAACTTAAGGTTCTGCTGCCTTAAGGTTATTGTTCTCAAGGAAGTAATAGTTCCTTCAAAACCTACAACGTTTTGGGTTTTTTTGGTTTTTTGGTGTTTTTTTTTGAACCAGAAGTTGAGCCTGTCACCTGGCCTTTGGGCTTTCCACTGAATTAACCTGTGAAGAAGAAATGAACAACACAGGGCCCTCCTCCAGCCTCAGCCCACTAAGAGAGCAGTAGGTACCTTTAAAAGTTCAGCAGTATCTTTGGCTCAGGTCATGATCACGGAGACCCGAGATTGAGCCCCACACTGGGCTCCCTGCTCAACGAGAAGCCTGCTTCTCGGTCTCTCACTCCCCCTGCTTGTGTTCCCTCTCTAGCTGTGTTTCTCTCTGTCAAATAAATAAATAAAATCTTTTTTAAAAAATAAAAAAAAAAGTTCAGCAGTAATAGAAAATAAAATCCTAAGAGAGTTGACTTAAAATTTAAAGCAATTCAAAAGAAACTTATTGACCCAAAGAAACATTTCTTCAAACCATCTCTCTTCATCTACTGTGAATAGTGTTGTCAAAGAAAAAGAGAAGAAAATTATCACAGAGATTATACTGAAAGAAATCACTGAAACTAACTTGTCCTTAGTTATGAAAGAACAAGAAATCTCTCTTCAGTATCTGGAGAATTATTCCTGGATATCTACCTGTCAAATTCTTGAACTACAGAGACATGTGATATTTAACAGAAATAAAGAGAAGAGACAGCTATCATTCAAAGATTCAGAGTAAAAGATGTTTAAATTTATGTAATAGAACATAAGCAGGTCTTAAGAATAAAATTACCATATATCTCTTAAAAACACTATAAACCCATCAAAATGCCAATACGCTATTTTTTTTTATATTAGTTGATTTGTTTGAGCTTTTGGTTGTTGTTTGCTTTTGTTTAAGGCAGGAGAAATCTTTTTGCAAACATAGAGCCTGAAGGACTATTTTAACACAATCTGTATCTACAAAATAAACTACAAAAGATTGGGGCTATAGGAAGGGACAATAAACTTGAGTGAGCTAGATTACTATCCCAGGAACAGTAATTAAGTATCTTAAGTAAAGTATTATTGTTACAAAATCTAACATACAAAAAGAGAACTGTGAAAATTGTTTCTGAACAAAATTTAAAGTTTGAAAATGCTACTAAAAGATAAACATAATCTTGATCTATACTAAAACTTCATACATAGGGAGCTCAATAAATGTTAAATTCCTTCTTTTCTTATACCTAAAGAATTTGGGAAAACAGAGAAACAAAAGAGAGGTGGGGGAAAGCTTGATTTTTATAAAAAAAATAAAGACAAAACATATTGGGAAATTCGGAAAGAAATTTTATTGATAAACTGAAGCAACAGTTTTTTCGTGTGTGTTACTAATATTATTCAACCACAGGCATAACTCAGCCAAATGAGAGAGAAACTAAATTTAAAAATCTAAAATAAGGAAAGATCTGCAATAACTAATGTGAAAAGTGATTAGAGACTATCATCTGTAATTTGTACACTAATTTTTAAATCTAGGTGAAAATTCCAAATATAAAACTTCCATGATATAAAATAGAGAATTCTTCTATTGATTCCAAAAATCTTTCCCTCCTTAGAAGTTTGAGATATAGTCAATTACATTGTTTTCCCTTTGTAACCAAAACTCATTGATTCTTAGAAGATATTGCTTGGTTCTTCCAAAGCTTTTGAGGGTCCCCAGAAGTTACTTCTAGGCCAGTGTGATCAGTTCAAGTTATCACCTTAGCTTATTGTCAGGCTCTGCTGATGACATTGCCCATGCCCTTCCAAGGTGCAGATCTTCTCAAAGCTCATGATGTTAGGAGAAATTTTTTTTTTTAAATATTTTATTTATTTGACAGAGAGAAACACAGCCAGAGAGGGAACACAAGGAGAAATTTTTGAGTAAAAGGCAGCTCTTTTCCACCTGAGGTCTGATAAGAGATCCTACAGTAAATTATCTGCAGGTAGAGACATTCCAGAATTTGTTAAAGTCCCTCTTTTGGTTTACATACAGCTCTTTTCCTTTGGGACACAAACTCTCCGGCTCGGTTAAGACTCATTCATGTTGTGGCCACCACTCTCTTTTGACTCTCAAACTCTCTTCCTCAAGTCACCTGACTCCTTTTATGGTGGGCTCTCTGCCCCAGGGTCCATGTCCTTCTAGTCATTTATCACCTCTCATCACAGCCCCTACCCTCATGACTCACACGTCAGTTCTCCACCTGTCGACATATGTGTCTACGACTCAGCAAGATTTCATTTCTCCCCAGGAGTCTCCTGGCTTCCATACAAGTCAGTGATGCATGTAGAGGTGAGCAGGGATAGTAAGTACCACCGATCTCCACCTACCCAGTGAATTCAAACTTCAGCCAGGACCCAGCTGAGGTGCCCTGCATATTCATGAGGACCCAATCAGGAACACAGAAACCACTGACAAAGCTTAGTGCAATGAAAAAATGCATGTCAGAATGTTTATAAACACCACACTCAACAGAACCATTCTTAATAAGTAAACTCTTTCACCACTGAACTTTTAAATGCCAATCCATCAGAAGTTTCTAGCCTTAACATACTTGATAACTGTTGGACATCTGCTTCCTCCTGAAACCCTCCCCTTGCTCTGTTTCTCTGACACTGCTGTTCCCTTGCCTGTCCAACTACTGCCTCAGGCTCTTCATCAGCTCTTCTATTTCCACCTACCTTATCACTTAATACCTATTTGCTGAATGAATTAATCGGCATTGATCATCAGAAAGATTTATAATTTGATAGAAACAAACTGTTTTCTTAATTGTTTCAAATCTTTCACCAAAAAAATTTTAGGCCATCAATGTTTAAGCGCTTTGTCCCAGAGCTATTTATTTATTTATTTGTTTGTTTATGTAGGTAGGTAGGTAGATAGTTATTTTACTTTGCTGAAGAGGAAACCCAGGCCTGGAAGGGAAGTCATGCATTTACATCTACCAAGTTATCCAGCAGCACTTACACTAGCCTGATGCCTGGCTTTGAGCTCTGGTCCTAGACAATGGTACCTCCTCAAATAATAAGCAAAAAAATGTTCCCAATGAAGTGACAAAATGCCATCAGATTTTTTTTCTTGTTATTTCCTTCTTTCTGTTTTAATTTACCTATTTGTTCGGTGAAAAAGAAGTTAAGAAAAAGTCATATACAACATGCATAGTTCTAGGTTGCCCATTTCTTTTTCTCCTCCACCCCTAATAATATTTTTAATTTTGAAGAGTAGTTTTCATTTAAATAGGTTTAAGTTAGTGAGGTTATAATAAAATACACTTATTCATCTGAACATCTTGAGCTTACTCAATAGTATACTTATTTTATAGTATAACACTGGATTCCTTCACTGTAAATACCCACCCTATTTTGTATTGGGAAACATGAATTCCTAATGTAATTGACTCTCTGTACATTACCTGAATTATTTTAGTGCTAGATGGGTAGGTTTTTAATAGTCTTTTAGACAATGAAAAAAATAATAATAAAAATGAGGTGTGATGGCTCCATAATTTGAAAGTAGGCCTTCAAGACCCACATGATCTGAGCCCATCCCCACTCCTTACCTCTCTGGCCTTTTCTTCTTGTGCCTTCCCCTCATTCATGCTGCTCTTTGTTGCTGTACCTTCAGTGCCCAGGCATGTCCCACCAGAGGACCTTCACAAGGGCTGCTCCCTCTATCTGGAATGTTCTTTACTCAAAAGCCCTTATGACTCACAACCTCGCCTCTTATAAACCTTTGCTCAAATGTCACTTTTCAAGGAAGCCTACTCTGACTCCCCTATTTAGAATTGCAACCTGTTCCTCCCCTCCTGGGGACGTGGGATCTCCCACATACCTTATTCTGCTTTGCTTTTTTCCAAAGCACTTGTCATCTTCATACATTCCATGTAACATTTACGTTCATGCTAATTTCGTGGCTTTCACGGTCACTGTACAGGAATTTGGAGTGAGCTCAAGACTCACTCCCACTCTTGGGAAAGGTGAGAAGGCATCACCACCTGCTATTCTGCTCAGAAAGTGTCAGCCAAGGAGGAAGGACGATGCATTAGGCTCAGGACTCCAATCTTCCAAAGGAGTGGATATTCTGCATTTTCAGAGCAAGCGTTTTGGCTGTAACTTGCTCAGTGTTGTGACACCGTGGAAGTCTTACAACCTTCCAACAGAATAGCCTGCGAAGTTACAGGGAACGCCTTTAGCAACAAGCCTGACAGTGCTAATAGAGATTGTGAGCCCTTAACAAGCAGGGCCTCCTCTCTGAAGAGCATCCCTATGTATCCATTCACAGGAGCTCCAGTCCTTTGGAGGAAGGCAAGGCAAGTTGCGTCATTTGCTTTAGTCTCCTCTCCTTGCCAGACACACATAAAAGCAAATACTACTTCTGCCTACTCTCTGGAAGAAATTATCATAAGAAATGCTGGGAAAGAAGAAAAGACGCTGACCTGGATGATTTTAGGTACTCCAAAAATTATTTAGACTAGAATATATAACCAAATTTAGTACTCCTTCCTTAAAAGTACATGATAGAAGATAATGATATTCAATAAATGGTATTGAAACATTTGAAAAAAGATCACCTTATATCTTAGACCTGAATAAATTCCAATAAAGTCTAAAATAGAGAAAAAAGGAGTATAATAACATACAAATTAATATTCATTTATTATTAGAGGGGTGTACACTGTTCCTTGATGTCATGAAATGTAGAAAAGTACATATTTGAGATTTCATAGATTTTACTCTAATAAACTTATTTACAGAAAAAAAGACATGAGTTAAAAGCAAAGCAAATCAAGAAAACTATTCAAGGGCCTAATTTCATTCACATGTAAAGATTGTACAAATAAATAAGAAAAAAGAATGTTTAATAGAAATTAGATAGTCTCTGGGGCGCCTGGGTGGCTCAGTTGGTTAAGCGACTGCCTTCGGCTCAGGTCATGATCTCGGAGACCCGGGATCGAGCCCCACATTGGGCTCCCTGCTCGGCAGGAAGCCTCCTTCTCCCTCTCTCACTCCCCCTGCTTGTGTTCCCTCTCTCGCTGTGTTTCTCTCTGTCAAATAAATAAATAAAATCTTTTAAAAAAAAAGAAAAGAAATTAGATAGTCTCGGGAAATTAATGAGCAATTTACACAAAAAAGAATCCACAAAAGAGACCAATTTCTAGCTTGACAAATGCCTAGTGCTGCTAACTGTTGTAGGAAAATTGATGTTCTTAAATGCTTTTGGTGGGAGTGTAAATTGGCACACATTTTTAGAGATAGTGTGGCAATAAGAGCCAAACTGTAAAATGGATATGCTCTGTGATAGAGCAATTCTATTTCTAGCAAAGTACACTATGGGTATCTCATATAAATAATCAAATATATACTTATAAGTATTCTCATTGTGGCTTTGTCTGAAAAGCTGAAAACTTGGAACTACTTAAATATCCATCAACAACAGACTAATTAAATAAACAATAGGATATATTGAGACAATGACATATTATGCAAATGTGAAAACACATGAGGTAAACATACATATCTTGATTTGAAAAAATATCCCTGAAGTTTCACTGACTAGAAAAAACAAGCTATAGAACAGTGAGAATGGATGGTTTGCACTTGTGGGCAAAAAAAGGAGTATCTATAGATGTGGTAGGATAAGCCTTTGAAGTATTTATGATTCGTCTCCTCTCCCACCATCCCCACCAGGGCCATTTCCCTCCACCCATGACGGGCAGCAGCAGGGCAGCCCCAGGCCTCAGGGGACCAACGCCACATGGAACAGAGAACAAAAGAATCAATTCTCAGCTTTTCAGTTTCAAAATAGACCTTCTGAAACTCTTGGCAGAGACAATAGGTTAAACAATAGCTTTGAAAAAATGAATGTTGATATAAGAGCCCGTGCTTGAAACTGGATAGAATATTCTAAGAGAGAAAGGAGAAGCAGAGAGAAGAGCTGGTGGGAACCATGCAAGGATAAGGGTCAGTCAGCCTGCTGCCCACCTTAGGTTAAGCCCCAGAGCATGGGGGTCCAGTTCCTGTTTAGGGCTCCCACAGAATTTTCTTTGCTGTCACGGCCCAGGATAGAGTAGAGACAGGAATAAGGTGTGCCAGGCAGATGGGCCTGGGACAGCCTCACTAACTGGCTGTGCCCAGCAAACAGCCTCTGGTAACCCCATCAGCAGATATAGCTTCAGCTACCTGGTTTGGGCCAGAAGCCAAGATGGAGGACTGACAGGCAGCAGCCCAGGGCTAGGTGTGGCGGTGGGTGCCATGATAGATGCCCGGATGTTCAGAGCTCGCCATCTCCTCTGCAAAGCCTCTCCTCTATCCCCTTACAATCTAGCACAACAGTCCAGAGCAGACAGGCAGAGAGGAAACTCTTCACTTGACTGAGAAAACCTTGAAATGCCTGCATTTCCCTTGCACTGATGAATATTTTCTGCCACTTGACAGAACTGGGACTCAAAAGAAAGATTAAGATGTTATTATTTTGTTGTCGTTGTTGTTAAGACTTTTTTTTAAAGTATATTTTTGCACTCCTATATGTGGTGTCCTGAAAATAATCACACCTGCTACGTATAAATATCTGCTTGTTTATAAATTCAGGAAGGTATTTCAGAAACTCCCCAGGGGACACCTCTGGGGAGTAGATGTGAAGGGACGGGGACATCGGGGACTTTTTGATTCTGCACTATTTGAGTTTCTGAGCATGTATTAATTTTATACTAAACTTTAAAGACTCCATCCTTAAAGTGTTCAGAGTACATGGAGTCAAGCAGACAGTAAACCATGATACATGCTCCGTTCCAGTGCCCACAGCGACACAAAAATGATACAGAACACGTGTTCCTTAGAGGTAACTATGCAAGGTTCAGAGGAATTTCAAGGACCCCAAGACATGCCGTATGCAGCATCTAATGGAAACAACCTCCATTAGGATGATTTCAGGTGTTCCTTGAGGACCTGGTCTGTGAGAAGAGGATCCCAATGCAGGACTCCATTTCAGAACGCTGGGGTCATGACCTGAGCCAGAAGCAGACGGTTAACCAACTGAGCCACCCAGATGTCCACCAAACGTAACTTTAAAAAGAATATCTGCTTGGAACACTTATTTGCAAATGAGTGTCCCCCCAAATTGATCTGTTCCCTTGACATAGTTTTTGTCATGTGAGATCCCCAGTGTGGTATACATGAGAGAGTGAAGAATATGTGCCCTTAGCTACTGCACTTATATAGTTTAAAATATTTTATTTATTTATTTGAGAGAGAGAGTGAGAGAGTGAAGAGCAGGAAGAGGGTGTTGGCAGGGGGTAGAGGGAGAGGGAGAAAGAATCTCAAGCAGAATCTCCACTAACTGTGGAGTCTGAGGTGTTGATTGATCTTATAACCCTGAGACCATGACCTGAGCTAAAATCGTAAGTCGGACATTCAACCGACTAAGCCATCCAGGGGTCCTGCACTTACATAGTTTAAATTGTGCCACTTCCCAAGAGTGCTGAGTAGAGATACCACTCATAAAGCTTCAAACAATGGCAGGAAAGACTGTGTTTTTATTACTATTGTAACTATCTTCAACATTCTCTTTTTTTTTTTTTAGATTTTATTTATTTATTTGGCAGAGAGAGGCAGATCACAAGTAGGCAGAGCAGCAGGCAGAGGGAGAGGGAGAAGCAGGCTCCCTGCTCAGCTATGTGGGACTCGATCCCAGGACTGTGGGATCATGACCTGAGCCAAAGACAGCTGCCCAGCTGACTGAGCCACCCAGGCACCCTATCTTCAATACTCTTAATGGTGAGACTGTGGAGGGTGAGGAAATGAAAAGTATCATCTGAACAAAATTCAGATGCCTGGAAGAAATGAATTCCAAGCTGAGGGAATATAAAGAACAAAAGTCACAGTGTGGGAACCTGAGGCATCTGAGGCGAGCCAGAGGCTACACTGGTCACAGAGCTCCCAGGGAGCCAGGCAGGAGGGCATCATTTCATGGACTCAGGTGAGATGGGGAGAGATGGCTATGTGAATACAGTTTAGAATTTAAAATCCTCACCAGGTTGCTATGATCCAAGTGGACAGGGGCAGAAACAGTCTTCTTTCTGGAGGTTAGTGGAACACGCAAATTCTGGGCGAGGCAAAGCATTTGTCTTTCCCATCTGGTGCCCGGAAACTGTCTCCAGGTGTCTTATTTCTCTCTTTAAAGCAGGCTTCATGATTCATCATCATTTAATCTCACTGAATAAAAATGGTCAAGAGGATAGTAAGTGGGTGATTAGCCCACAGAGTCTTCTACCCCTCTAATGTTCATAAAATAACCTCTTGCTGTTATGACTGAAAGCTACAGGCAGGAAGACCAGCAAAATGACGGTCAGAGAAGCACAGAATGAGAGAACTAGGAAGGGGCCAGGAGCCTTCAAGGACGCAGTGGGGACAGAGGGGTCTGGGCTCCCTGCCCAAGTCGGTGTAGATAGTTCAAGGAGTTCAGAGGCACTCCCTGACAATTCAAACACTGAGGACCACTTTCAATCAACTTATTATAATTGTATTTTGAAGGCCCTGGGCTTCTGTGGGGATTTGGGGATAGCCCTTTGTGCATCATGATGTTGTTTCAGGCAGTAGAACTACTGCAGGAAATCATAGTTTCTCAGAAAAGGAGGAAATACTTTCCCCAAGGGTTGCCCTAACTAGAATAGGTAGTGAGGAATGACATGGTCCCTGACACTGAAGAGCTCCAAGCCAAAGCTACAATGACCACTTGGAACCCATGTGTGTTTGCCTGCCTGGGCTGCCATCATGGACGGAATACTCTAGCCTGGGCAGCTTCAGTAGTAGAAATGTATTTTCTCACAGTTGTGGAGACTTTTTATTACTATTGTTACTATCCTCAACACTTTTTTTTTTTAGATTTTATTTATTTATTTGGCAGAGAAAGATAGATCACAAGTAGGCAGAGCGGCAGGCAGAGGGGGAGGGAGAAGCAGGCTCCCTGCTCAGCAACGCAGGACTCAATCCCAGGACTGTGGGATCATGACCTGAGCTGAAGGTAGCTGCCCAACTGACTGAGCCACCCAGGTGCCATATCTTCAATACTCTTAATGGTGAGACTGGGGAGGGTGATCCATGATCCCAGTATTAGCAGGTTTGGTTTCCTCTGAGGCCCCTCTATTAGGCTTGCAGAGAGATGGTTGCCTTCCTGCTGTGTCTTCGCATGGTCATTCGTCCTGTCTCAGTGTATGCCTGCATTTCCTCTTCTTATAAGGGCACCAGTCAGGTTGGATTAAGGCCCACCTGTATGACCTCAGATAAACTGAGTCACCCCTTCAAACCCCCTACCTCTAAATATAGTCACATTCTGAGGCACTGGAGGTTACAGCTTCAACATATGAATTGTCCACCCAGGGGAGGGTGGGGTGGGTGGCAGGCGAAGTGTCACAAAGTTCAGCCCATAATACAACAGTTCTACATGATTTGAAGAACCACAAACACACACAACCAAAAATTATCCTACTCCAAAGGATAAGCGTAGAAGAAAACCAGAGATGAAATTCAAATGCTTTAAGATGCATTGAAAAAGCAAAGCGAAGCTTAAAAAAAAAAAATGCTTAGTAGTAAGTGAAGGAGAACCATTTCTCCAAAAAGAGTTAAATCACTGTCAAATCATTTCAAGCCAGTGGTAAGCTGGGTTAATTGTCAAATACTTCAGCAAGATCTAGTGGAGGAGTTAACAGCAGTTATTATCTTAAAAAGAACACATTCTTTTGAAATGCTATTATGTTTTAGAAGCACATAAAAGGTTTCCAAGGAGAGCCCCTTTTGTGTAATGATGCAAATTGAGCTGAGTATATGCATCGTTTCTGGGGTGACATCTGTGGGTAAAGTCAGAAAAACCCAAAGGCTGCATAGGATGTGAAGGTAAATTTGCTTGAAAGGGAAGAACTAAGATGGGCCACATGAAGCTTTGTAAAACAGAGATAATAGAGGGGGAAATGGCAGGTTTTAGAGCCGCGCAGGTTTCCTGCTGTTTATAAATCACAGATCCAAATAGAGATGTATCTTAAGTTTTTAGAACATTCATTTTGTGTGAAAATCCTTCCCTACAGATCATCCGCTTCAGTGAAATCGGATGGGAAAGGGTATCCATTAACCTCACAGATCGGTTTAAAAGAGAATGATTTGTGCCAAAGAGCCCTAGCTAGATTTTGTGAATAGTAACAAAAAAACTTCCACAGAAAGAAGAGCAGAATGAAAAACATTAAAACGGAAGAAAGGAAAATTAAGTTACAAATTATTAAAAATCAAAAGGCAAACGGAAATAAATCAAAAGAGAAATATAAGCATGTGCTATGACTAATTCTTACTTCTCCTAAATTACCATTTTGTTTCCTGGCACTAATCCCCCGCAGAGCCCAAGAGCGCAAGCCCACTTATTTATGCTCTGTTACTACTATTCCTCCTGAGATTATTTGGGTAGTAGGAAACTAATGAACATTTGCAAGTGCCTTGGCAGTGAGTTTTTGTTGTTGTTGTTGTTTTTCTAAATGTGAATCTATTAAAGATCTGCCTTTATTACATGTGCAAATGTGCCTTGAGTCTAAATAAAGCCCTGGGCGAATCCAGATCATGCACCAATATCTCTGAAGGGTCTAGGTGCCACTGTGAGAGCTTCATAAATAATTATATGCTAGTTTATCACATTATTCACTAGTGAAACTTGCTCTCCTTAAAGTTGTTTTGAAGAAATCATCTGTGAAAGATCAGTAAAGGATTCATCAGGGATTTTTTAATACCCCCTGAACCCAGCCCAACCTTGGCTCCCGTCACCCATATGCCATCTTGCTCACAAACGTCCGGAGGAAGTTCAAGATGGTTCGGTGGTGGTGTCTCTGTGGATCCATCTTCATCACGGTCTCACAGATTTCTATTCTAATTACAGCCCCCGAAGAACTGTTGTTCTATTTTGTTCACAGCAAGTCGAGACAGTGGCTCACAGTGCCCAGGGGGGGCTTAGTCTCATCATCACCTCAACATGAATAGAAAAATACAAGTCAAAAGCCCACCCTGGGTTTGTGTCTTACTTTGCAGATGATTTTTCAATAATATTCTACATGTGCAATGTACTCTTCAGCATAAAATGAAATGTGTAACAGTAGGAAAAGCCAGCACTAAGAAAAGCAATGGAGGCCAAAAGTCTGTCTTCCTCCTTTTCTTCCATATTTCTTTCTCCTCTGTCTCTGTCTCTCTCCTCTCTCCTCAACCCTCCACCCCATCTGCTTTTTTCTTTTTTTAAGATTTTTATTTATGTATTTGTCAGAGAGAGAGAAAAAGAGAGAGAACAAACAGGGGAGCGGCAGGCAGAGGGAGAAGCAGGTTCCCCGCTAAACAGGGAGACCAATGAGAGACTCAATCCCAGGACCCTGAAATCATGACCTAAGCCAAAGGCAGAGGCTTAACTGACTGAACTACCCAGTTGTCCCCCACCGCATCTGCTTTTACATATTTTGCATAACATCTGTTTTAATCCAGTCCCTATGTCAGGACACTGGCATTAAAGATGCAAAGATGATTAAGGTAAAGCAGCAATTATCATTCAATATGGCAAGTGCGACAGCAGAGGTATAGACTGGATACTTGAAGAGCACATCTAAATTCGGGTACCCCACCTTCCTAAATCAGAGCCTGAGAGAAATATTTGGGAAGGTCATTTATTTGGTTGGTCTGGTCAGGAAGCAGGGCCGAGGAAGTGTGGAGAGTGAACAAGAAGGAGAAAAGCTAATAAAGAGCATCAGTGAGCTATGAAAACACAGGTTACAGTCCCACTGCAGTTCCTCTGAAGAACTACATGGAAGGGATCTCAGATCAGCCCTTGGCGGATCTACCGACTGCAGTCCCTATTACTGGGAGCTGACGCGGCAGGTCTCAGCTTCTGCCACACTTCTACGTTGCCCCTGCAATCAGCCTGGGCAGTTTCCCGTGGATTCAGATAAAGCTCCAAGGCAGTGAAGTGCAGAGGCCCTTCCAAGAGGAGCAGACGCAGCCCGTGGAGCTGTCCCCAGCGAGGCCAGTGTGCCACAGGTCACCTGCGGCAGAGAGTATCTAGTCTTGAGGGAGGAAATAGGAGGCTTCCTACTGGAAACGAGGTCTCCGTTAGATCTCAAAGAAAGAGTAGGAGCAAACAAAGGAGAAGAGGGCATTCTAATACATAGGAGAGCTTGAACAAAAGAGGGAGACAGCACATGTGGAGGAGTGCAGTGCTTTGGTTGGCTGGGATGATGTAAGGAATAGAAAGAGATAAATCCAAGGGGTGCCTGGGTGGCTCAGTCAGTTAAGTGTCTGCCTTCAGCTCAGGTCATGATCTGTGAGTCCTGGGATCAAGCCCCTCAAGGGGCTCCCTGCTCAGCGGGGAGTCTGGTTCTCTCTCTCCCTGCAGCTCCCCTTGCTGCTTGTGCTCTCTCTCTGTCAAATAAATAAATAAATCTTTAAAAAGAAAGAAAGAAAGAAAGAAAGAGAGAGAGAGAGAGAGAGAGAGAGAGAGAGAGAAAGAAAGAAAGGAAGGAAGGAAGAAAGAAAGAAAGAAAGAAAGGAAGAAAAGTCAGACAAATCCAGTGAGTTTTAAGTGGTAGACTGACAAGATTTTCCTCCCTTGTTAAGAAAAAACAGTGTTTTCATAGAAGTAAAAGGGAGAAAGAAGTTTCTGGTTAGGGTGACAAAGTAGGTGGTACAGGGGGAGGGATATTTCTCACTTGTACAGTGAGAAATATGATAAACTTGCTTTGTACATGAAACGTCTAAGGTGTCTGTAGAACATACGGGCAGGTTGCTTGATATTTAAAAATAGGAGTCCATTAGATACTTGCCTTTATTGCATTTATAAAAGCACTCTTGAGTCTATTTAAGCACTGGGTATGCCTGGCCACACATTAAATATCTCTGAGCCCAGGGGAGAGGTGAGGGCTAGGAAACAGACTTATGTGAACTCACCCTCAGGGTTTACCCAAGAATGTGGGTATAAGATCATGAAGCCATAATATGTGAAATAATGAGAGAAGAGGGTCATGGCCAGAGTTTTGATGTTTAAATGGCATGCATAGAGATAGAACTCTATGACAGATATTGAGAACCTGTAAGTTAGAGTTATAAAATGAAATCCAGGAGAAAGTGGACATCAACAGAAGAGAGGCAGTTAAAGAGAGATTGGTCACCAATGTCAGACACTTCTGGCAGGTCAAGGAAGATAGAGGTGAAACATAGCCTTTGAATTAGTGACAGGGAAGTTGGTGGTGGTTATAACGTCATACACTATCCAACCTAACATGGTGAGCAGCTGCTATTCCTATTTCACACCAGGCTCAGGGGAAGGTGCTCTGGGTCCATTCTTTCATTTACTACCATTTCTGGCTGAATTTGACAGGTGAGGTGTGGGGGACAACAGAAAGATGATGTCACAAGGCTGGAGCCAAGATTGACATGTAGGTCATTTGATTCCCAAGCCCGGCATTACACTGAAACACCCCCTAGATGGCAGGACCTGAAGGAAGGCCACCTTTCCCACCATGATAGGAGAGAAGAAGGTAAGGGATGGGTAGAAGCAGATGTTTGTTGTGTGGAAGTGGAGTAAGCTTTTGTAATTCACATCAGCCTCCGTTCTTTCTATTAAGATGTCCTGAGCAAAGAAGGGCAACATGAAGATATTGTGGGGAGACAGGACAAAGACAGAACTTTGGGATGACTGGTTGAGGAAGGAGCAGAGATCTCTATATCTAGGACACAAAGCCCTTCTGGTTTTGAGAATTATCTCATCTCCCATGCCACCTTTCCAGCTGCAGTGGGATCAACCACGTTATGATTTTTACCCTATACAACCTACCTGCCTTAATAGTCACAGGTCATCCTCTTCTGCTGATGGGTCAAGCCATTCAGAATCCAGCATCAGGTTCAATGATAACTCCAATAGGGTACGCTGTTGCCCTCATACACTGGGTGAAGCGTCTTTCAGGTGATGGAGCAATCATGTCATCTGTGAATTCCACGCCCACCTGTACACCCTGTCCCTAGTAGCCAGTCCTGCCCAGAACCTTGGTGACACTCAATGGAGTCTACATGGCTATGTTCACAATGGTGGGATGGAGATGCTGGGCCACAATTTGACTTAACCTTCTGAAACAGCCTCTCTGAGCATAAATATTGTAAAACATAAAAAGACTGACAGATGTTGGTGGCTGTAGGGTTTCAAGAAAATCGATACATAAAACATATCCACCCAAGCTCAGAACCATTTGGGAAATAGATGCAGACTCAGACACTGAGATCAAGTTATCATATTGATTACTGATCAAAGCCAGTCTGGAGATCTTAGCAGAATACATAATACACAGGCCTGCTTATGTCCCACCCCTAAATTAAAGAGAATTATCCAGCCAGTCACAGGCAGAGCAGCACATGAGCTGGCTTACTCCATGGGTGTCAATCCTTTTAAACCTTATTACTTGGAGGAGCAGAAAATGTATGTTCCCTACAGGCTGAGTGATCACAAAAAGAAAGAAGGAAGGATGCAGCTGAGTCACATAGATTTAATCCCTTTTCCCAAACTCACAAATCAAGTAAATGTCACATTTTTCTGAGGGGGCCACTGGGGAGTCAGGCTTCAGGAAAAGATAGGGAGCAGAAGCAGGAAAAGGAGTGAGAGTGCCCCACCCCTCCCACCACCAACCTCAGCGCTTGGCCAGTTCTTTCCAGGTGAACCAGAGAAGTCCATGAAGCTGTCTGAGAGAGAGAGAGAGAGATAGAAGCAAAGCAGATGAAATATGCAGAGAAAGCACTGAGAGCATTTGAGTGTCTGGTTTCAGTTGTTCCTCCTACTTGAAGATTTTTCCATTTTGCTGTATTCCATGAAAATCCTAACAATGTCCTCCAACTCAGATCATGGCCTTGTTCTTTTGGCTGTAATAGGTATTCTCCATGCATTTTTCTCCCAGGAGTCACTGAACTGGACCATCATTGGAACCACAGTGTTGCATATAGGCCTGGGCTGCCCATAAAGCAAAGCCTTGAGCAAATACTTAGTTCAAGAAACTCACAGAGAGGCGCCTGGGTGGCTCAGTTGGTTAAGCAACTGCTTTTGGCTCAGGTCATGATCCTGGAGACCTAGGATTGAGCCCCACATTGGGCTTTCTGCTCAGCGGGAGGCCTGCTTCTCCCTCTCTCTGTCCCTCTGCTTGTGTTCCCTCTCTACCTGTGTTTCTCTCTGTCAAATAAATAAATAAAATCTTAAAAAAAAAAAAAAAGAAACTCACAGAGAAGTGTGATTTAAAAAGCAAGAGTGAAGGACAGGGGAACAAAGCAGGGAAGTGGGGAGAGCTAATAGAAAGATGCATTCCTGGCTGGGGATTTGCCTTGTGAAACTCGGGGCTGCCCTGCCAGGGGAAAAAGCAGGAAAATCACTTCTCAATAGGCTCCAATTCATCCAAGTTTTGCCCCTGCCTTTGCAGGCTGGTGTATGCTGGGGTTCCCACTATGTCCCCGCCTCTGCCTCTGCATCAGCGGTGAACCTACAGTGGGGAGCCTGTGCCTGTCTGGTGGTGTTTGCAGGAAAGGGAGCGTGCCTCGAACTAGTCATGCAACACACTAGGGGCTGGGATAAGAGACAAATGCGGCCTAGAGAACTGAAGTAGGGCCCAAGGAGCATCAGATACAAAGAGCTTCTATCCTCATGATGAAATAGATTCAACTATTTCAAAGAAGTAACATATTTGTCTCTTAAAGATATGCTATGCATCTCTAATTGGAAATCTAAAAAACCCAACACATTCTTCATGCAGTTGTAAATAGATCTTCTTTTCTGATAGGTTAAAATAAAACCATTGGTATATTATCATTGTAAATTATCTTATCTTTAATTCTATATCAGGCTCTTCCCCCATTCTCCTCACTCCCATTACGCTAACTAGTTAAGCAAAAGTTAGGTCTTTCCTGTGGTCATTCAACATTTACCAAACAAAAAGAGTGTATCTAAAACTAACCAACCAACCAAGGATTGACATTAAGATCCCTCCACCTTGACACAATTTACTAATCCCACTAAGTGTGTAATAAGAAAAATGGCAGACTGTCACTTTAAGGACATCCCTCAGCCTAATGGGAACCCAAAGAAAGCACATGAAAGAGATATCATGGCTGGCTGGCATTATTTAGAATTTATCCTAGACAGATCCTCTAGCAGCCTTAACACATGGCAACTTTGGACTCTTGTTTAAATAACTTTTTCTTTTGTTCCATCAGGTGTTAGTGGTTTCTTAAAGTTGGTTTTGGGTAAACTCACCTTTCCCAGTAGGCTGTGAAATTTTTTTTTAAACATATTCTTTTTTTTTTTAAGATTTTATTTATTTATTTGACAGAGAGAGAGATCACAAGTAGGCAGAGAGGCAGGAAGAGAGAGGAGGAAGCAGGCTCCCTGCTGAGCAGAGAGCCAGATGCGGCCTCGATCCCAGGACCCTGAGATCATGACCTGAGCCGAAGGCAGAGGCTTTAACCCACTGAGCCACCCAGGCACCCGTAGGCTGTGCAATTTTTAACGCTCCCTATATTAAATAACCTCAGTTTGAATACCTCAAATGATCTTTTTTTTTTTTTACCTCCTGAAAGGATACTTTTTTTTTTAAGATTTTATTTATTTATTTGACAGAGAGAAACACAGCTAGAGAGGAAACACAAGCAGGGGGAGCGAGAGAGGGAGAAGCAGGCCACCAGCCGAGCAGGGAGCCCGATGTGGGGCTTGATCCTGGGTCTCCAGGATCATGACCTGAGCCAAAAGCAGTTGCTTAACCAACTGAGCCACCCAGGTGCCCCTGGATACTTACTAATATACATACACAGGTGTGAGTGTGTGTGCCTGTATGTGTGTATGGTTAAGAGATATCCTTTTATTTATACTGGTAATATCAAACTGTTCATATTGCCCTGTATTTCAATGTTTTTAATTAATAATACATCTGGAAATCTTTCCACATCAGCTCATATGAGCTAGCTACCTCATTGATTTTAAGAGCTGCAAAGTTTTCCCTTGATTGGATATAGCATCATTTAAATAACCAGGACCCTACTGGTGGGCATTCACTTGTTTCTTTCTTTTTTTTTAAAGATTTTATTTATTTATTTGACAGAGAGAGACACAGTGAGAGAGGAAACACAAGCAGGGAGAGTGGGAGAGGGAGAAGCAGGCTTCCCACAGAGCAAGGACCCCCCAGACGGGGCACAATCCCAGGATCCTGGGATCATGACTTGAGCCAAAGGCAGACACTTAATGACTGAGCCACTTACGCACCCCCATCCCTTTTTAAAGATTCATTTATTTATTTTGGAGAGAGAGAGAGAAAGAGAGAATCCCAAGCAGACTCACCGCTGAGCACAGAGCCTGATGCAGGGCTCAATCTCAGGACCCTGAAATCATGACCTGAACCAAAATCAAGAGCAAGACACCCAGTGGACTAAGCCGCCCAGGTGCCCCCATTTAGTTGTTTCTAAACTATTTCTAAATGTCTAAACTATTTCTAAACTATTATCAATGGCTGCAACTAACAGCATTACAAGTATATATTTGCATGCTTCTGCAAGTGGATTTATAGAATGATATGGAATTTGGGGTTTGCTCCAGTTTTTAAAACTGCATTCGAGACCCAACCCCTGCCTTGTGGCCTACTTCTGGTAACTGGGTCACAGATTTGATTTTCCACTTGGGAGTCTTGCCTTTCTTTTACAAACAGCACTCTAATACCTTAAAGAACCAAGACCCTGCTCTGCTTTTGTTAGTCCCCTACCAGAGACTCAAATCCTGCATCTGATCCTCCAGGCATCTTGCTACCTTGCCACTTCCTAACAGACTTCTCTGATGTCTACTTGAATCTTGAAATATTTTGCATATCTACATTTTTTCCCATGCTTTGTCTGCCTACTGGGATACCCGTTGTATCCCATTGATGGCATTTACATTGACTATCATTTTTTGCTTTAATTTCTGTATACTGCTTTATCTGCTGAACTGGATTGTTTGTACCTACAAATAAACTTCTTGAAAACATAAAATTACATATTATCCTTTTGTAGTTTTGGGAACCTGTCTCATGCTAAGACCTTGTGGCGTGCCATGATGTACTCGCAAATCTGAGGATTATCAAAGATTAGAGGATATGGTGCTTGGGAGTGCAAAGGATATACTGTCATTAGAAAGATCAGTTTAGGATTAGGATACAAAAAGGAAGTAGAGAGTAGTGCAGAACTATAATTTTTACAATCCTTGGGGGTCAGAGAAATGAAACTGATGGTGTTCATCTCTTAGGTTTTAGTAGTACAAAGGAAAGGCGGAGCTCAGATAGTTGTGGGGAGGGAGCATAAGAGGATCTGTGGTTTGGTATGAAATGCTCAGGAAGGTTATGTAACCTCTTGGGACTGGGGAGTGGTTTGAGAAACACCTACTCTGCTCCCACCATTCCCGTGCCAGGAACCCAAGTGACGCACTCCATAGAATAGGAGGAAGGAGGAAAATTCAAAATTTCAGAGTTAAAAGTCATAAAAAAAAAAATTGTGGACTATTTAGGTGAGACCACACGCGGGCAGGCGCACACATGCACACACACACACACACACACACACACACACACACACACACAATCCCCTGGAACAAAAATGGGAGAAATTTACAAGCATCTCACTAAAACTGCAGAGGAAGCAAGTCCTTAAAAGTTTCTGTTTAGCAAAGGGTGGTCAATACAGAAAGCAGAGGGCCGGTAATTAACCATTACCAATACTGTATGTAGAATATCACTGTTAACTGTCTTTAGCTGGTAAATTGTGCTATTTTAAGGAATATAAAACATTTGTGAATACTCTTGTACACTTATTTTCACAATTTCAGCCTTCATAATCTTATTTTTTTCCATAAAACCTTAACATTTCTAATTGAAAACTCTTCCAGTGGGGTTTTTTCAAGGGTTTTTCAATGCCTACAGTAAAGGGCCAAATACACAGTAAGTCTACCTAGGGAAGACAGGGGCATTTTCTGAGGGCAGTAATGCCTGAGACAGATCTTGCACATAAAGAGTAAAGTTTGTCCATCTGAAGAGGTAAGAGAGGGTATCCTGGGCCAGAAGATTTCATGATCAAAAGTCTGCAAGCCTGATAGCAAGCTCTGTTCAGGAAGTAGAGAAGGATTGTTGGAACATAAAGGGCGGTGGGTGTGTTATCTACCACTGCTTCACAAACTACTTCAAACTCAATGGCTTCAAACAACACCCACCTATTAGTTCCATTTCTGTTATTCAGGAATCTGGCACATTTTAGCTGGGTCCTCATTTTAGGGTTTCAGAGGCTAAATCAAGGTTTTGGCGCTGAAACTGGAGGCTTGACTAGGGAAATATCTGTCTCCTAGCTCACTCAAGTTGTTGGCAATCGCAGGACATAAGTCCCAGTTACCTTGCTGTCTCTCTGCTGAGGACCAGTGTCAGCTCCTAGAGGCCACTCACTCTCAGGTCCTCTCCCTGTGCCCCCTCCATTTCAGACATGGAGATCCTGCCTCTTGGGTGATCCCTCTCACTCTGAATCTCTCCAACTCCTCCTTCTGCCACAGAAGGAGAAATCGCTCTGCTCTTAAAGGGCTTGTGTGATTCGTTTAGAGGAGCCTGGACAATCTTCCTGTCTTATTGTTCAATGATTAATAACCTTAATCTCATTTGCTGTCTTAAAGTTGTGCCTAGCAGGGGTAGAATCTTCAGGAATGCTGCAGAACAAGCAGCAGTCTGGATGCCTCATTTCGATTGGATATTGACCACCTGATAGACATCTAAAGGAAAGCACACTGGAAGTTAAAAGACCAGAAAACTACATAAAATTAAGTCTGTTACTTCAGCAAAACTGAGGTGTTTTGCCTCAAGAAGAGGAGACCAAGTCAAATTTTAAAAGGCTGTCATGGGGGATGGATGGGCTTTATCTCCACAGCAAGCTGCAGTGGGTGGAAGACACAGGGCGCGTGAGCACAAGTGCAATACAAAGAGTCTGTATTCTCTGCCTTCTTTGTAGTTTTCAAAAAGGTTCTCAAAATGTATTAATTGTGAGTTCTTACCCAAATCTGTCGGTTCCAGAATCTCTGAGAGCAGAGCAGATGACTGTAACCCAGGGTTGAAATTGCCTCTTCTTTGCATGCCTCTCCCTCTGCTTAGCCCCCTATCCCCAACACTCCTCTGTTCTTTTGGGTTTCTCTTACACGAAACTCAAATAACACCCCAGGCAAACTTACCATAAGTCCATTTGAAGAAAACGGATACAAAATATTATATGGGTGTAAAAAGACTCAGGGTCTGGGGCTACTTTTTTTTCTTCAGCCACCAAATTGGGAGATTGTAGACACATGCTAATGCATGCATGAACCTTGAGGACACGAGGCTGAGTGAAATAAGCCTGACACAAAAGGACAGATACTGTATGCTTTCATTTACATGAAGTACCTAGAGCAGTCAAATGCATAGAGACAGAAAGCAGAAAGGTGACTGACAGGGGCAGGGGGGAGGGGAAATAGAGTTTCAGCTGTAATGGGTGCAGGGTTTCCATTGTGCAAAATGAAAAGACTTCTGGGAATGGACGGTGGTAATGTTCATACAACCCTCTGAATGTGCTTACTGCCACTGAACTATGCCCTTCAACATGTTTAAGATGGTGAATTTTAGGTTATGTCTATTTTACTACATTAAAAAAATATATTTTAAGGGAGATTGTATTAAGGAAAAATGATGAGAGTTCCTTAGTAAGCTTCTTTCCCTGGGAATTCCTGCTGCAGTTTCATAGGATAAAAATACTTAGATAGAAAAAAATTTCACGCTCGATTTAATGATTTTAAGAAACTAGAGCTTCAGTCACAGGTTGGCCATGTGTTGGATCATAGCTTTTTGAACATAGAAAATTTTAACACATTTGTTTATTCCATTCTGTCTGTGTGGTATGGACTGTTGAACAAGCACTCGATTAGACCATGGTGTAGAAAGGAAGCACAAACACCATGACTTGTTTTCAATAGTCAAGTCTTCAGAGTGACAGTGGGTCATGTATAACAGGACCTCTTCCTTCTCTGAAATAAAGGTCCAAATACATAAATATTAGAGTTCCAAGTTCCATCCATCTCCATATTCATGTTTAAGTACTAGATTTTTCTTATTCTAATTACAGCCAGGGAGCTAGATGTCCAACATGATCAAGTCCTACCTTGAAACAAAGGCTGCTGTACCTGCAATGCTAATCATTATTTTTTCAAGAGAACTCTTATTTTACACCCTATCTCCAAACTATAGTTAATCCCCTTAAAAAGAAAATCCCAAGGTGCCTGGGTAGCTCTGTCAGTTAAGTAGCAAGTCATCACTGTGACTCTGCATGTGACTATGTGTACATGATACAAAATTAGTACGGGTCTAAGGTACTAGAGAATGTTCTGCTCATTGACCAAACATTTTAATGAAGCATATAATCTGAACTTGGTTTCTGTTGAATTATTTGATTCCTCAAAATTATTTACCTTTTTGGAAACCTGTCAGCAGTTACGATCCAAGAGTTATTTTTTTCTTATTTTTCCCCTCACCCCCCTTATTTTTGGCTCTATGCCTAAGCTATTGATTTCTTTTGAGTTCACACTGGTAGCTTACCATATTATAAGCTGTTTATTTCCTACCTAATTGTGGCATACCTGAAAAAAATCTTTACTACCTCTGTATGTTTCTAAGTTTAGCTTTTTTTGTTATATTATTTTTTCTTGGAGTATGTGCAGTTTCCCTTTTTTAAGAAATCAAGCTGTTTTATAATTTTAAAAACTTTTGTATTAAAACTAAAACCTTTTTTCTTTTTTAAAAGAAAGGGAAAGCAAGAGGAAGAGTATGCACAGAGGAAGAGGGAGAAGCAGGCTCCCCACTGAGTGAGGAGCCCTATACGGGGCTCGATCCCAGGACCCTGAGACCATGACCTGTTTAACCCACTGAGCCAGTGAGGCACCCCCAAAAGGCTCTTTTATCCAGAAAACGTGGGAAGCAGTGGGTTAAACAAAGTTAAGCAAACTTTTTGTACAGTGTGCCTTTAAGGAACATTTAAAATGCCAACTTGCAGGGTATAGGTCTGAGCATCAGCTATAACATGCAGTATTTATTTTTCTTTTTTTTAATTTTAAAATTTTATTTATTTATTTGACAAAGACACCATGACAGAGGGAAAACAAGCAGGGGAAGTGGGAGAGGGAGAAGCAAGCTTTCTACCGAGCAGGAGCCAGATGCGGCCTCAATCCCAGGACCCTGGGATCATGACCTGAGCTGAAGGCAGACACTTTGCAACTGAGCCACCCAGGCGCCCCAACGTGCAGCATTTCTAAAATGCCTTTGTACCTGTTTCATCTGATAGGACTGGAGTTCTATGAAACACACTTTGAGAAATTTTGGAAGATCAGATGAATTCTTGACCTAGAGAAGAGTCTGGCATGCTACGTAGTGAAGTAATGTCCTAAAACATTTAGTGGCTTTCTACTGCCACTAAAACTAAAAGCAATGAAAACTTTAGAGAAAGTCTTAAGGTCCTAAACTGTCCATTTAATTAGTTAGCTTCATATTATTTATACAAAGACAGGCAAGACGTGGAGGTATGTGGCCCAGTTTGAGGGTGGGACACAAAGTGAGTGGACCACAGTCCGGTGCAGCCAGGATAAGGTCTGTTTCCACACAGATGTCCTTGTTATACCTAACAGAGAATCTGTTTTCAGCTTGTCAGCTTGGACTACATGGATAGCTCCCTCTCCACCACCACCCCCACACACACACCAGTGAGTGCCTATAGGGAGCTCAGGTGGAAGGGACGGAGAGATAAGTCCATAGGTACACCTTTTCTCCTTCCTCTGCACACAATACTGACCAGAGGCTGGGAGATGCAGCAACCATACAGTGATCATGAAAGACAGAAGAACAGTTGATGAACGAAGGATGGAAGAGCAAGGAGAGAGCGAGCAAGCATGGGTCCCTGACAGTCTCCTCTTGAGCTACTGCACTGGCCCTAGACTGCTGTATTTGAATGTTTTGCAATGAGACATGAGTAAAATCCTATTTGTTTAAGCTGCAGTGAGTCAGGCTTCATGTGATCTGCACTGGGAACACCATCTTAACCAAACCAATGCTCCATCTTGACTGATCAAGGGCTCCTGTGGAAATAATACATCTGTATCCTAGGGAAACTGAAAACCAGGTGTGTCTGAGCATAGGTGACAAAACAGTGGGATGAGTCTTCCAGAAGCACAGTTTTCTGAGCTCTGAAAACCTTCTTGGGGGAAACTCATCCTGCAGAAAGCAGATGTTAGGCATTGTAAGAGCTTGACTCCAGTAAGGAAGCTTTTGTTGGTGGAGGAGGAGGGAACATTATGGAAATAGCACTGATACTGAAATGTCAATATCAAATATTCAATACTGATAATGAAATCTGTTTCCTGACCCAAAACTCATTGCAGTTATATGGAGTTTTTAGGATGAGGGGAGCTGTAAAAGAAAAATTAAAGGAGATAAGGCCACAGTACAAGCTTAGCTTTCTATGCCCTTTGAGAGTATAACACGGGAGAGGCACTCTCCTGCATTGGAACACAACACTTCAAAGCTTTAACAGCTCTAAAGCTCTGGTGTGTCCTCACCTGTTTCAGGAGGTGCTAAAGCCCCAGGAAGCTGGCAGATGCCAGGTGTGAGAGGAAATTTGTTTGCAAAGGCCTGAAAGATATTGTCTGGGGGCTCCCAGAAGTATTTGGACGAGTCTTTGCAGAAGGACTTAGAGGTAAGCTGGATGGAGCAAAAGTCCATTTACCCAAAGAAATTTGGTAAATGTTATTAACATAACCTTATCTGTACCTATAGCCTGGTAAAGCTCAAAGCAATTTATGTTACAGAATGTGTGGAAGTGTCAGGCACACACAGCTTTACCCTGTCATCACAGCCTCCTCAGGGAGGGTCTCCTGAGGATAGAAGGCTACAGCACTTAGGGACAGGAGGACGGATGGGATTTACAAATGTCATCTTTCTCTTGCCTTTCTCTATGCTTTCTCTCTTGCAGAATAAGGCACTGGCTGTCCGTGCCATCCTATGCATTATCTTTGACTCTGGAATTTTAAGAGGAATCCAGGTAGTGCCAAAGAGAATAAAATGTACAAGTTGGATGCTTAGAACTAGCCACAGGCTTGGGAAGAGGATACACTGTGTGCCAGGTGTGTGTTTTCTCCAGCTAGTTCAACGGGATAGGCAGACAAAGACACAGGGAAGAAACACTAGGAGAGTGTGCTCAGGCTGCAATAATTCCTTGTATTTCATTTCTCGTAAATCATAGCACAGCGATAGGCAATAGGCAGGACTGAGGTTCATCTCAGTGGGGAAAACCATTGCTATATACCCAGAAACTGAATGGAGAGGCAAGACTGAAATTGTTTCATTTCTCCCTCCTCCTGAGTGTGTGCATTTCTTGCCTTGGATTCTATTTGTAGACACACATAGGATGCTCACACATTTGACAGTTCCCCAACTCTGCTAAGACAGCAGCCCTGCCAGGTGGGTAGTTCCACTCTGTTGGATTTCAGTTTTCTCTGGAAACACCTGTAGGTCGCAAAAACCTTTTCCTGCTGCAGGAAGCCAATTGGAGCGGATGGGAACTCAAGCCGGGAAATGAAAATGAATTCAAAAGTCTTTGTGTTGTTTTTTTAAAATTTTTCCTCCCAGAAATAAAATGAAATCTGGGCTTTTGATTTCTCTCTTGTCCGCCAAATGATAGCTTTCTTTTTTTCTTTAACTGATTTCCATCTCTAGACCTCCCATATGATCCCCATCTTTTGGAAGACACACTTGACTTGCCAAGCGAAAAGACTGAGAAGAGCCATATTTCTCCCAATATTGTCCTGGGAGCTACTCAGTCCATAGGGGTGGATTTGCTGAACTTCTGAAGAATGGTCAACCTTTTTTCCACAGTTTTTTACATTCCTATCTGCAATGTAAGAAAGTCTTAATTTTTCCACATCCTTATCAAGATTTATTGTGATTGTCTTTTTTATTATAGCCATCCTAGCAGTGTGAAGTGGTATCTCTTGGTTGTTTGATTTGCATTTCCCTAAATGGCTAACAATGTTGAATACATTTTCATGGCTCCATTGGACTTCTAATACCTTTTTTGAAAAGGAAATATATATTCAAATCTTCCCAATCCTTTTTTCCCCCTGAAATATGAGTTTATTCATACTGGTGATGCCCACCAAAAACGAATCATAGTTATGGCCAAAACAACAAAGGGTTATTAGCTGCTATGGTGAGGGAGACTTCACACAATGGGGAAACATGGGGAGACTCAGGATGTGTATGCTAGAGAGGGCTTATTATAGTATATGAACTTCTGTTAGGTGATTTAGGGGAGAATCCAATGAAAAGAGTTGTCATCGGAGAAGCAGTAGTCAGGTTAGCTGGGGATGGGACGCTTGGTCATCTTTTTGTGGTTGCACAGTGTCTGTGCATGTTGTGTGGACTATAGTTTCATGGCTCTCTTGGACTTTTAGTATCTTTTTTGGGAGAAATATATATTCAAATCCTTTGCCTATTTTTAAATTGGATTATCTGTGTGGTTTTTTTATCAATAAGCTGTGAGAGTTCTTCAAATATTCTGGATATAAGTCTCTTATCAATTATATGCTTTGCATATATATTCTTCCTTCTCTGTGGTCTGTGTCTTCACCTTCTAGAAAGTGTCTTTGAGGCAAGAATTGAGTCTAATAGCAAAGTTAAAAGTTAAAATTGGGCATAACCATACATAAAATTAAAAGGCAACCTACTCATTGGAAGAAAATATTTGCAAATCATATATCTGATAAGGGATTAATCACCAAAAATAGATAAAGAACTCATACAGCTCAATAAGAAAAAAATCTGATTTAAAAATGGGCAGAAAAGTTGAAAGGACATTTTTTCCAAAGAAGACATAGAAATGGCCAATCAGTACATGAAAAGGTACTCAACATCACTAATTATAAGGAAAATGCAAATCAAAACCACAATGAGATATCACCTGCTTGAAAGGCTATTATAAAAAAAAGACAAGAGATAACAAGTGTTGGCAAGATGTGGAAAAAAGGGAGCACTTTTTTTTTAAGTAGGCTCCACACCCAGCATGGAGTCCAACATGGGACTTGAACTCATAACCCTAAAATCAAGACTGATTTGAGATCAAGAGTCAGATACTTAACTGACTGAACTACCCAAGTGCCCCATGAAAAAGGGGAACTCTTGTGATTTGTTAGTGGGAATGTAGATCGGTATAGCCATTATGGAAAAATAATATGTAGGTTTCTTTAAAAGATAAAAATAGAACCACCATATAACCCAGAATTTCTATTTCTGGGTATTTATTCAAAGGAAACGGAAACACCAAGTTGAAAACATATATGCACCCTAATGGTCATTGCAGCATTACTTAAAATAGCCAAGACATGAAAACAACTTAAGTGTCCATCTAGGTGAATGGGTAAGGAAGATATAGTATATACATATATAATGGAATAATATTCAGCCATAAAAAGAAGGAAACCTTGCCATTTGCAACAATATGGGTGAATTTTGAAGGCATTATGCTAAGTGAAACAAACCAGACAGAGAAAAACAAATACCATATATTATCCCACTTATGTGTGATATCTAAAAACAAAACAAAACTCAAAGACACAGAGAACAAATAGGTAGCAGCTGGGGTGGGAAGGTAGTGGAGTGTGGGGGGCAAATGGGTAAAGATGATCAAAAGGTACAAACTTCCATTTGTAAAATAAGTCATGAGGAAGTAATGCACAGTGTGGTGACTGCAGCTAATAATACTGTATTGTGTATTTGAACGTTGCTAAGAGAATAGATCTTAAAAGTTCTCGCCACAAGAAAAAAAATATAATTATTTGTGGCAATGGGAGTTAACTAGACATATTGCAGTGATCATTTTGCAATATATACATTTATGGAATCATTATGTTGTACACCTGTAACTAATATATGCCAATTATACCTCAATAAAAAATTAAATAATAAAAAAGTAGAAACAAAAATTTGAGTATCACTTTACTCATCACATTTAAGAGTATCATTCATGAATTAAATAAGGTAGAGGAGAAATTGCAAACCATAAAGAATGGCTGAAAGAGGTGTCCGTGCTGAACCTGGGAAGAAGGAAAGTAAGGAGATACATACTTCAATTTTTAAATACATAAAGAGCTGCCATAAAAAAAAGAGAGCAGACATGATATGAGTTATTCCCCAGGAAAAACTGATGCCAAAGGTGGATGAACTAGAGCAGATTCAGGTTCAAAGATTTTAAATCTTAGATTTGTTCAACAAAAACGGGCTTTCAGAGGAGTTCTCGGCAGTGGAGGCATTTAATCAAGAACTTAATGGGCCCATTTCAATGATCTATTGGAGAGAACTGAATGTTCTCTGGGAAGTTAAACTAGATAATATTTTGGTTTAGGCCTCCTGTCTAAATCCTATGACTCATTTTCAAATTATAAAAGATAATATTGGTCAACATAAAAGTTTTTCTCAACCAAGGTGTGTGAGAATCTTGAATAGTCATGTTGAAGTTATTTTAAGAAGTATCCATTGCCCCCTGCCAAAGTCATCCAGAGAAACCATACTAGAAACACAGCTCCAACCTTAAAAAGCTTGCAGGGTTCAGCAGCCCAGTGAAAATAGTGTTCCATAATTAATAAAGAATTATATCATAGTACAATAGTGCCTGTCACATGTTAGATTGCTCAGACAGCATTAAACAGAATCTTTCCCATTTAATTTTTTTTTTTTCACATCTCAGTTGCAGAGGTCAGGTCAAAGTAACTTTATAGAGCAATACTACTCCATTCTGCTTCTGAGGTCATGACAGGTAGAAGGAAATTGCTAAACTGTCCACAGAGCATAACCACCAGAGAATAAAAGTTCCAAAAAACATTGGTTAAAATATTTCCTGGCCCATGCTCCAGAGAATAAAAGAAAAATTCCTTTAGATTCAGAGTAGGGTGAAGAGCTTGAAGCACAATAAAGGTCAGTAAAATCATTGTTCATTTTCCTTGGAAAACATACAAAGCCCAGAAACAAAGTTCAGGAGAAAATTGAGCATGAAAAAGAAATCCAAGGATAATTATTTTCCTCCTATAAAGCAGGCTTAGCAATAACCACTCAGTTGTTTGCCCGGGGCAGCTGAGAATTTATACCAGATGAAGACATAATAAAGAATTCCGACTACTTTACTCTTATGGGAAGGCTTGAGTAGCCGAAACAAAATCAGAAATCGGTAAATATTTTACACTTATTTTCATTTTTGTATAAGGAAGATGTGAGGGCAGAAAAAATAAAATCCCCAGAGAACCCAAAGAAAGAAAAGAAGATACAACTTCAAAAAACCAGAGAACACAGTGAGAACTAGTAGGGCACAGACCATCTACAGGGTTTAAACAAAGGAGCTTTGCCACAAATGTTAAAATGTATCAACTGCAACAAAAACAGGGACAGTAAAGAAAAGCTGGCTGAGTGACAAGGACAGCATTGCCCCTAACAAGTTCACCAGAAAGGGGAAAGGATCAAGCAGTCCCTACCTGTAAGGAAATGTTTGTTGTAGGAAGTAACTGATTCTGGGAGGAAGCCCAGACAGCAGGAGGAATTACAGGGATCAAAGGGGATCACACAAGAAGGCTCAAAAAGCTTAGAATTAGGAGGACAAAGGATTTTAACCTTAAATTTCTTTTAAATAATTGTGAGACCAGAAAATACCTGCTTATTTAAGTCTTTTAACCAAAAGTCCTGTCATAAGATGGGTGAGAGTCAGAAATAAAGACAGGGGCAAATATGTGCTTTTTTTTTTTTTTTTTTTTTAACTTTACTATCACAGACTCTTGTACTGCCCCATCAAACTTATTGCGGTCTTGTTTAAACAAATAGATGAGCTTTCCTGGTAAGGCTAAAGGCATCTAGTTGATGAAAGGACTATGGCGCTGCTCTCTAGATGACTGACTCCCATAGCTAATGCACTGAATTATTTCAGACCACTAAGCTGCCTTTTGACATTAGACTCAATTATTTAAAAGGAAATGGTGACTCAGGAGCTATGCTGAGTTGAAAAGGTGGGAGGCAGGCAGTCAAGGGATAGTGAAAAGAATACCTCATTAACTTCTAGGACAGTATCTAATTTTTTCATGTGTAAAACAGGGATAATAAAATCTATCTTTTGGATTCTCATGGTGCAACTCCAGTAGACTGCACCCCAGGATTAATGGTATAAATCAGTCCTGGGCTTATTACCAGGAATGAGGATCTTCAGAGTGATCCCAGCAGTCTCAGAGGGGCCCCAAGGGGTTTGCCTTGGTGAACTCTGGATCTGAGCCCTGGGGTCCTTGTTGCAACCTCTTTGTCAAGCTGCCATATTGCTGCTGCAGCATTCGAGACTCTCCTAAGCTGTGCTCTCTCTGCTCTCCCAAGGGGCGGACACTTTCCCTTCCCTACAACATGGTGGATATCACCATGTGACTTTTAATGAGATTTTTCTGACATTTGAAGGGCCTTAGAAAGAAAGTATAACGTGGGTCCAGAGCCATTCCAGGGCTGCTTAGAGTGACCACTCCCAGCTGTCTGCAGGCTGCTTCCTTGCTGTGGCATGTGGCAGTTAAATCTTTTGGAAGCAGATGTGGGCTTGGAGTCGGCAGTACAAAAGGTTTACTGGGGAGTAAGACCTGCTGGAAGAAAAGGGAGGGACTGAGATTGGGTAGGAGAGCCATCAGACCAAGCTGCAGATCTGACAAAACCTCTCTTGTCCAATAGGAGCTCCAGACCAAAGAGTGTCTTTACTGAGGTAGGCTTGAAGGAGTTAACAGCGGGAGGCTGTCAGCTAACCACACTACTTACAACTAGGCAAGGAGTCTTTTCTGAAGGGGTCTCATAGCACTGTACATTCCTGTGCTGCCCACAGCTCAGTACTTCTAGGTATCCATCCCAAATCATCAGAAATGTCTCTGCATCACTTGGCCTCCCATGCTAGCCAAACTGACCGCAGACCCCAGAAATGAGAGAAAGTCTGAGGTCAATTCTTATATCCTCATGTCCTGCTTCATGTCCCACAGACTTCTCTCCAACATGACTGACAATGGGAAAGTCAATTCCACTCCTAGAAACTCTATTCCCGTCCACAAGAGTGTGGCTGGTTTAGGGTGCCTGGGTGGCTCAGTCATTGGGCATCTGCCTTCGGCTCAGGTCATGATCCCACAGTCCTCGGATTGAGCCCCACATTGGGCTCCCTGCTCAGCAAAAAGCCTACTTCTCCCTCTCCCACTCCTCTTGCTTGTGTTCCCTCTCTTGCTCTCTCTCTCTCTCTCTCTCTCTCCATCAAATAAATAAATGAAATCTTAAAAAAAAAAATGGCTGGTTTAATAAGCCAATCACACAAATGTCTAATAGTAGTATATTCCCCAAATATGGATTATTCTCTCTTGAAAGTACCACATGTGGCATTTCAACAGCTAATCCAAATGGCACTCTGCCAACCTCAGTAAAGATCCTTACCAGTCTTTTCTCCTCAAGAGGAACACAATCTTGGAATCCAGTTGCATCCAGGGGCAACTTATTTAAAAAAATAATATATGTAAAAAAGTGCCTTGGGACTCATTTTCTGTGTAAATGGAAGAAATTATCTATATAGTGCCAAATATTTATGGATGTATGAAAACATTCTTGACTGAATTTCTCACTTTCTTTCTAAATATAGCTATCATGCACTTTCAAATAGTGAGTAATCAGCAGGAACATGCCAAAGCTTAAGAAAAGAGCATTTAAAGCATTTTCTGATTTTCCTCTTCATAGCATATACTTAATATGGTTAGTCTCAAGCTCAAATACAGATTTTTTTTTCCAAAAGTTAATTGTAAGACATTTGTTCAGAACTCAGAACATACTTTCCATCAAAACAATGCCATAAATGGCATTTACTTTCCTGGGTGAACCCACAAAAGGCAGAGTACCTGGAATTTACCTCTTCTTCGGTTATAAAATAGTATATATATATATATATATATATATATATATATATATATTTTTTTTTTTTTTTGAGGAGGTGGGGAGGGGCAGAAGGACAGGGAGAAAGGGAGAAAGAATCTTGAGCAGGCTCCTTGCCCAGTGTGGAGCCCACCTGGGGCTTGAACTCATGACTTGAGATCATGACCTGAGCCAAAATGAAGAACCTGATGCTTAACTGACTGAGCCAACGAGATGCCCTGGTTGTAATATATTCTTAGGGATATTATGCATATCAAATATTTTTTAAAATATCACTCACCCCTTCACAATACAAACCAACATGGAGACTTTCAGTGTAAAGAAAACAAAAAATGGGAACAGAAACTCAAAAAGGAGGAAGAGACAAGTTTTTGGGGGGTGGATGTGAGGAGGAAGGCTAGGTGGATTTTCCCCCTTCCTCTATGCCAATCTTAATTTGTCTTGGCTTTCACCACTTCCTAGGTCCGCCAGCCCCTCCATCAGCTTGCAAACACAAACCTGTGCTTCTGGGAGTGGTGTGAAGGCCGTGATGGGAAGTCCCTCCTTTTCTCCTCCTTCCCCTCTTCCTCTGGATTTCACCTCTCACTTCCATTTTTCCCTCTTCTCTCTCCCCTTTTCTCAAATACTTTCTCTTTTCTTCTTCCTCCCTGAGCCACATGCCCCATCATGCCTTATGCTGTCTCATCTCACTTTTAAATTTCTCTCTAGTTTATCTCCTTTTTTGCATCCATGACCATTGCCTGGAACTGGCTCTCACCATTTCTCCCTGGCAACCTGCATGGTCCTCCCTGTCTTTCCTTATGTATCCCATCCATTCTCCATTCTGTCTCCATAAAAAGACAAATTTCATCACATTGCTCTCCTCCTTAAGGACCCCAATACTTTGGGGATCAAATCTAAACTCACAGCTGGCTCCTGCCTTCCTTTGAGCCACATCTCCTTACTACACCTCCACCCATTTTGTCTGACTCCATCCTTCCTGCCCCCTCAGGCTGGGTTGGGCAGACTCCTGTATTCCTTCCGTAGGATATACCTCTCTCTTAACTCCTGTAAGCCTTCCTTAGGGTATATATACCTCTCTCTTAACTCCTGTAAGCCTTCCTTAGGGTATATATACCTCTCTCTTAACTCCTGTAAGCCTTCCTTAAGGTATACCTCTCTCTTAGCATTTGTTCTTGCTTCCTTCTGTTTCTGCTACGAGACGGTGAGCACTTTGAGGGTGGACACTAATCCTTTTGTCAGTAGTGCAGTGTTACAAAATTGAATCCATTCTACTACTGGTTTTGGGCACAGGGACAAGTGGAGTGAGGCCCTGGACAGACGAGAGTGTCCAAGAGTGGTGAGGTTTAAGGAACAGCGGCACATGTGCCAGTCCTGTGTCATTCTGGGCTACAGAGGGTCTGCTGTTGCAGGAGGGAAAGGGATCCGAGTGAAGGCGGGAAATTGTCGGCAGCTGATGTAAGAGAGAACAGGCAGCTAGCGCACAGGCAAGGAACTTGGGCTAAATTGGGCACCAGCAAATCAGGAAATTCCTGTACTCTTGTTTTAATGTATCGCAGCATCAACAGAAGCAAATGTTAAAAGTCAGCATCACAGCAGGAATGTCCCCATTGAAAACAAATGCTAAATATATATCTTGTTTTAAAAATTCTTTGAAATGCAGTAATTTTTGTGAAAAAAAATTTCCTAGGATACATTCCTAAATCATATGTATTATGAATGATGTACACAATAATGTATACATAAATAATGTGTCTTCTGAAACAAACTGTGTTGAATAGTGCTTAATAAACATTATTAATAAGGAGTACTAATTAAGATCCCTTTTTGCATTAGAAGGCTCTCCTTCTATCTATAAAGCTTCTTCCTCCCAGGCAAATCTTGTCTTTAAAAATAGCACTTTTGACCGGAACTACATAAGTAGCCCCAGATTCCTGGTAACATGAACATTTGCCTAAGAATTTTTCTTCCTTAGGAGTTGGAATTGGCCGTGTATTATGTCAGGCTACAAAGAAAACACCTTTATTAATTCTGCAGTGGAAATTCTTTTTTTTTTCCCCTCTATCCAAACCTGCTGACCCACAGCAACAACAATAAAAATCAGTCAAGGCATACTGAAATATAGGGTTTAAAAAGAGAACGTGTTCTATTTCATGCTTCAGTACAATAAATATTTAATAAATACAGCAAACAAAAAAATGCTTTTGTACTTTCTTGGGTGACAGGACAGGCAGAGGATAAGGAAGGATGAGAAAGGGAAAAGAATTAGAAATAAAATGAGAGGAAAAGATGAGAGACAGATCGGCACAGAGTACTCAAGATACAAATTGAAAGCTAAAAGACAAAAGCCGAGCCACACAGGTAGAAGAATTACATTTTGGTGGTCAACTGAATGTGAGGTGTAAAAAGAGAAAGACACAGAGGTTTCAAATGTCAGTAGAAGGTGGTACCTCTAACCCAGATGAGGAAGACCAGGAGGGGAAGTGGGCAGGGGTGAGAAAGAAGACTAAGCTTCCCTCAGACATACTGCATTTGAAGGACCTGCCCCAGAGCCAGGTGGAGGTTGTATTTCAAGAGCTGGAATGACAAGACTCAGAGCAAGGGACTTAAAGTGGGAGTTCATCCCCTTAGAGACTAGTGGTGTGACAGCAAAAGGAAGAAAGTGCTAGGTGGAAAGCGAAGGAAGAAGACGCCCACACTGAAGACTACAGAATGACTTCATTAAACTTTTGTATTAGCTTTATCCAGTGAAAGCCGCGGTTGAATACGCTGCATTATTTTGCAACTTTGGGGTTTGGCAGTTTGTAATATATTGACATCAGCGCCTATTTCTAATTTGATTGCTAGCTATACTTTGTTTTAATGGCAAAGTATCTCACAGATATACACAGAATCAAAGGGAAGAAGTGCATCATTGGCAGTATTTGCTAAATGACGATACTCATTTTTCTCTCCTATACATTAATTATGCAGAAGTCTTTGTTGAAATCTAGATGGTCGATTTCTGTCTTCCCTGATATCAATTGGATGCTCTTGCAAAGTAATTGGAAAGCGTATTTTAAAATTTTTAACCAGTGAATTCAAAGCTTGCTGAAATTCTTCATTGGGTCAATGTTTAAATGGTTAGAAAAATATATTTCCAGGTTTTTGCCCAAATACTTTAGATGTGTAGATATGATAGTTTCAGTAGGGGTCATGTTTTCATTGTTGAGGCAACAGATTCACCTCATGGTGAAGAGTTGGCCAAACTTCTCTTTCCAACATGCTCTCTCCATAACACAAGTTTCTTTTGAAAAGTAATTAATTTCTTACTCTAGCTCACTCTTTCAGATCTGATTAGACCATGACTGCTTCCCTTCCCAATGTGGCTGATGAAAGAGCACTTACCAAAAAGGTCAACTCTGCCATTTCATGTTCCCTGGGCTCACAATATCAGTACCATCTTCAATCAGCAACTTTTTTGCAGTGATTTTTAAAAATCATTTGTCCATTTCTGGAGGATTTGTTTAAAGGTAGATATTACTAAAAGAGAATAAAGGTAGATATATAATCCATAAATCCATGTAAACAGCAGTTCGTGGCAGTATGTTGAAAGCAAGTGAGTGAATGAGATCAAAAGGTCAGCTTCCTTATTATGCAAGATGTTCCACTCTTCCCCAGAACATTCGGTGTACCTGACATGACACAGATCCAGTGGGGACAACAATGTCATTCTGTATATAAATATTAGTAAAGCCTTTAAAGTGAACTTCAATATGTTAGGGAAGCATAATTTCCTTCTTGTCTGTAGATTTAAAAATAGATATGGAAAGAATTTCTATTATATTCTTCCTATAGCCCAGTAGTTTGTCTTCCAAAACCCAGGGAGGGTTTTAGAAGATGTGTCCCCACTTTTAGATGACTGCTTCAGAGGTGGGAGTGCTCACACTTTAGCGGGTCTAAGAATCTTTTGAAGGTTATTTATCATATTGAGAAATAGTTTACCTATAGTAAAAATTACCTGTGTAGGCATATAGTTCTACATGTATGTAACCACCACCACAATCAAGATGTGGAAAATTTCTATCATTCCTCCTTAAATCTCATAATCTTTTGTAGTTCATCCACTTCCTCGAGCTGTGGCCCCTGGCAACCTGATGTGGACTTCTGTCCCTATAGTTTTGTCTTGTTTTAAATTAAGATGAAACTCGTATAACTTAAAATTGACCTCTGAAACCATTTTAAAGCGCATGATTCAGTGGGTTTTCATATATTCACGATGTTGTGTAACCATCACCGCTGCCTAATTCCCGGAAATTTTCTTCACCCACAAAATAAACCCCATATCTATTAAGCAGTCCAGAAATATTTATTTTAGAAGCTTGTTCAACATGCAGATACACAAGTTCCCAAGACTCTGACCTGGTAAGCATGGGGTGAGGCTCTAGAATCTGCATCTTTAACAATCCCTGAAGTGATTAGAGGCAGTTGGTTCACAAAACACATTTTGAGCATCTCTCTTCTCAAAATAAAGTTATTACAATGCAGCACAATACCATCTGATTTTAGAAGAGACACACACGTAGTAATTGGACTGTTTCCTTGGAAGTATAATCTAAATCTCCCTAGTACTTCACCATTGTCTTCCAGCAAATAAGCTTTCACAGTTAACATCTTTCCTTCCGGTGCCTGGGTGGCTCAGTTGGTTGAGCAACTGCCTTCGGCTCAGGTTATGATTCCGGAGACCCGGGATCAAGTCCTGCATTGGGCTCCCTGCTCGGCAGGAAGCCTGCTTCTCCCTCTCTCACTCCCCCTGCTTGTGTTCCCTCTCTGGCTGTGTTTCTCTCTGTCAAATAAATAAAATCTTAAAAATTTTTTTTTCTTTCCGTAAGCCCATCATTCCACTGGGGACCTCTGTCTCCTCAATAGAGATTCTACAGACATTTCTGAGCATCTACAAGAGATGTTTCACATCTTTTTCTTCCTCTAGTTGCAAAGCCACTTGGAGACTCCTAGTATCACAGTTTATGCTGGCTGTACCAAGAATGTCAAAGTCCATAACAAGAGGTGCCGTCTTCCGAGGCTCCCTAACTGAGGGTGGGTTTCCTGGAAACAGACTTGAGATGGACAATTGTGTGCAGCAGGTGTTTTGGGGAGTGCTCTCAGATGACACACCAGTAAAGAAGTAAGGAAGGCAGATAGAGCAGATGGAAAGGCCATGATTTTAGCTAATCCTACGGCCAAATCTGAAGGGGGCTGCTGCTTTCAGTCTTATTCCATATTGAGGCAAGCCCAGCCGGGCCTTTGTATAGTGCAGTCGCCAGTCCCTGGCCATGGGCTGCTGCTCTGCAGGACAGCGAACAGTTTCCTGTGGTGAAGAGCATTTTTGTTTTGAAGAGGACATATTTATATATATCATTATTTCTTTTATACGACTATAATTTCTAATAATAAAATTCTCCAGGAAACCAGGTAGTTTTAAATTAACATATTTTAATAAAGAAAACAACATGATTTTTACTTACATGAATTTTTAAGAGGTTAAATAGTTCTTTTCTTTTTTTTAAGATTTTATTTATTTATTTGACAGAGAGAAACACAGCGAGAGAGGGAACACAAGCAGGGGGAGTGAGAGAGGGAGAAGCAGGCTTCCCGCCGAGCAGGAAGCCCGATGTGGGACTCCATCCTGGGTCCCCAGGATCATGACTGAGCCAAAGGCAGTCGCTTAACCAACTGAACCATCAAGGCACCCCTAAAAAGTTCTTTTGAACTATAACTAGGAGCACACAATTGAGTGCCTACCTGCATTTTTTTTTCCTCAAAAGCACTGAGTTGAGGAAATTATGCTTATCCTTATAGTTCAGATCCTTCTAGATGAAGACCTTGTTAACACACTTACAAATACAAACCTGTTTGGTAAATAATCCAAATTTTGATGGTGACCTGAATCTATTTGACACATTTTGTGGTAAGCAAAGATATTTTCTAGGCAATTCTTCTGGAAATTTTCTATATTGGTCACACAATTGTTTATGAGCTGCAGAAGCTGTGAGACATCGGGAGATGACAGTCCCAGTGTCAGAGGTAGGGGTATTTAGGCCCCAAAGAGGGTTTCTAAGCAGAGCACTACAGTATCTGCTACAGTCCATTTTTTAATTGCTTTTATTTATTTATTTATTTATTTGATAGTGAGAGACACAGCAAGAGAGGGAACACAAACAGGGGGAGCAGGAGAGGGAGAAGCAGGCTTTCCACTGAGCAGGGACCCTTGAGATCATGACCTGAGTGGAAGGCAGACTTCCTTCCACTGAGCCACCCAGGTGGTGGCTTAATGACTGAGCCACCCAGGTGTCCCTACAGTCCATTTTTTATGCCATGTGAGTTTTCATAGTAAATTCCTCTGTCTGGAAGTAGCTTACCCAGGATTTTTGTTGGTCTCATTTCCTGCAGAATTTACCAAAAAAACAAAACAAAACAAAACAAAAAAAACAAAAAAGCGGCAATGGGAAGAACAAAAGCCCCTACTTCTACAGTGGATCTAGAGAATGCACTGACACTTGAGATCGACCTCTTCCCTTGCCCGTTCTAGCTTCTCCTTAACCCCAGTCAGGAGCTATGCTGGTCACGGTGGCCCGCCTACTACAGTGATCCAGATTCTCTCCATGCCCCTGCAGCTTCTGCATTTGTTGATTTCCTATTAAAATGGGGCAACTGGGAACCAAGAGATGCTCACGTGGATTGCTTGAGCACCGAGCTTATCTTACCGCACCCTCTCCCGTTGTGGAGCAGCTACTCTCAGCTGCCCCTGCAGCTCCCATCCAACCACCCACCCATCTGCTGCAATGGGGAGGGGATCTTGATAGAAACTATTATAATACTCCTCAAGTCAGTGGAGCCTTAGGAGACTATGATTTGCCTTTAAGATGATATGACGTGTAACTTGTTAATTAGAATAATTTCTGCGGAAAGGAAAAAATTGGGCAAAATATTTCTAAGCAGCTCTGTCCTGACACTCCAAACCTTTTCTGTTAAGAAACGAAAACTCTTCACTGATCCTGAATCCCACCTCTTTCTTTTCTTTCACAGCCCAAATCAAAAGACAGTCTATGCCAGCATTTTCCAAAGTATCCAAGGAATACTAGTCTCCTGGTATTAAAAAGCAATTTCAGGGTAAATATATTTGGCAATTTTAATTATCGCTAATAGCTAAGATTTGCTGACGGCTTACTACAAAGCAGGCCTATGGTAAGAGCTTTTGAAGTATTATCTCATTTATTTTGTTCAGACATCCACTCATTCAGCAAATATTTATTGTGTTCCTACCACGTGCCAGCCACCATAATAGATGCTGGGGATCTAATAACACACAACCACCACAAAATACATAGTTTCTAACCATAGGGCCCACATGTAGTGGGAAGACAGGTACTAATCAAAGAATCACAAAGAAATGTAAAGTTGCAGTGGTGCTTAATGCTATAAAAGAGAAATACATGGTGGTATAAAAGCATATAATCAGGAAATTGACTTTGTCTGAAAAAGTTACAGAAAACTTCCCTAAGAAATTGGAAATTGGTCTGGGGTTGGAAGAGCAAATAGGATACACACACACACACACACACACACACACACACACACACACACACCCCCCAAGGGTAAGGAAATCAGTCAAAGATATCATACAACAAAGTGACATGATTCTATTTGCATTTTAGGAAGATCATACCGGAAAGGATGTGGAGAAGAGATGAGAGAGTGACATGATTAGAATGAGGAGGTTCCTGCAGCAAACAGAAAGGTTACCACTGAGATCTGAACCAAGGCAATGGCAGAGGGACTGAGAGGAAGGAAGAATAGATGGCTATGAGAGAGATAGATTTGGCAGAATTTGCTTATCATTTGGATGTAAGAAGTTAAGTTCTGAAAAGGTTTAAGGGGTACCTAAGGCTTCTAATTTGGTTAAAAGATTACAATCGGTTACTATTGACTAGGATAGGGACATAGGAGGAGAAGCAAATATTGAGGGAGACAGAATGAGTTCAGCTTTGAGTCTAATATTGTGAGTCCTTTAGATTAAGATTATTCAATTCAGGCACCATTGGCATTTTAGCCATTGTTCTGTTCACTGTAGGATGTTTAGCAGTGTCCTTAGCCTGAGACCCACTAGATGCCAGGACCACCCTATTCCCGGTCTAGAACATAAAAAATGTCTCCAGCTATTACCAAGTACTCCCTGGGGGACAAATCTCTCTCTGTTGAGAATCCTTGGAATCCTTGGTTTAGATGCAGGTTGTTCCCAGGGTTTCCACTGCCTTGCATATGCTACTGTACTCACATTTGCATCTCAGCCCACACCTTCTCCTGAGTTCTAGACTCACACCATAAACAGTTTACTACATTTCCAGATTGGCTGGGCATGATGAGGGCCCACTTCAGTTCAGGATGATATTTACATTCCATCTGCACAAATTCTATTCAGAATCCCGTTCAGGGTGCCAGTTCTTTAAAATGCATAAAGGGGCACAAACTGTTGTCAAATTTTTGTCTGTATAGAGAAGTTTCTTCTCAAGAAAAAGAGAAAAATGAGAAAGGGAAAAAAAATTTTTTTTGAGCCCTCTTTTTCCTGGGAGTAATGGTTCCTTTGAAGCTAAATAGGTGGATTTTTCAGGACCTTAGGGAAATCTATGAATTCAGAAACAGACTGCTCAATCACTTGACACTGGTCAGATAATAGGGTTGGCCTAAATTCATGGGCTTAAATGTGTCAAGGAGAATGAATTCTATGTGGGACTGGAGCTGATTCTTTCCCTTCACTTTATTATTTTCTCCAGTAATACAATGGATATATATTTATTATAGAAATGTTTTAAAACATCAAAGGATTAATTTATAATTATTCATGAACTACCCACGCATATTCTAAATTTTATATCCTTATTACACGTTTAAAGAAAACTGGAATCATGTTGGATAGACAGTTTTATTTCCTGAAGATTTTTAACTATACTATAATTAGTCATTCCTATTGAACAATTAGCTTTCCATATTTCAGGATTATAAACAAGGCCATACAAAACATTTTCAGGCTACAGCTCTGATAATATCCCTGTGTTATCTCCTCAAGCTAGAGTCCTAGAGGGGTATAAAATGTTCCTAGGACCCTGATTCATGTTCTCAGTTCTCATCCCAGAATAACTGTACCGCTTTACACACCCCTCCCCCCCGGGGATGTGTGAGGTGAGTCTCTTACCCCATTCTCACCTTTATTATCAAGGCTTTCACAAAAATCTTTGCCTATCAGATGTGCATAATAATTTCCCCCCCTTAAATTAGACAATAAGATTTGTGTTACTAGTCATTTCCTAAGGGGTACAACACCTGTTGTTAAAGTGGGAAAGGAAAAGCAATCAGGCTCATCCGCTGCATGGAGAGCCCAGGCCAGGTCACCATGAGGAGGGATGTGCAGTGAATTTGCACCTCCAAACTCCGATATGCAGTTTCCTCCTACAACCTCCCCTGTCATAGGGGTACCCAGCATCTTTATGACTTTTTCCTCTCAAATGTTGCTCTCAAAAGGAACTAACTGATGTTGAGAGAAGGCTACATTTCTTAATTGTTGATGGGTATTTATTTTTTATTTAAAAAAAAATTTTTTTTATTTGTAAGAGAGAGAGCATGAGGTTGCTGAGCAAGGAGCCCCATGCAGGACTCGATCCCAGGATCCTGGGATCATGACTGGAACTGAAGGCGGGTGCTTAAACGACTAAGCCACCCAGGCATTCCCACTGATGGGCATTTTCATTTTGGTTTTATTTCTTTTACTTATAGGCACAGTACCATCGAGAAGGATGGTAGATATCATTGGCAAGTCTTGGAGGGTTTAAGAGAAGGTCCCTGTTTCTGAAAGACTGAGCTGGTCGGGAGAGAGTTAGATCAATGCCTGTATGTTAAGCAGCTATTCCTGAAACCTGTCCAACCAAGTGTCAGAGCAAATGGAGGGATTTAATAAGTCTGCCTCCCTGGGGGGGTAGGTAAACCTGTAGATGAGAGCTCTCATTTGTTTTGCTGACTTGCTGTTTGGTTTGGGATTGGAAGCATGCTGCTATGAGATATTCCTTCTTCTCTTTCACCTTCTCTCCCTTCCCTCTCTTCCTTCCTTTGTCAAGTTACAAAAACAACACATGCTTGTTTGAAGCTGCCTTTGTTACAAGCATGTGTTGTTTTTGTACTTTAAAATAATATCAAAGGAAATAGCAAAAGTTTTTCTTTTATCCCTTCATCCATGACTCTGAGGTAATTATGTTAACAGACTGGTATGTGACCCTCCACACCTCTCCCTGCACTTACAAGACACGTACCAACATGAGCATGGGGGGGACCATCTATTTCTCTTCCTTCCTTCTACTATTATGCCTATTGCTGTTATTACTATTATGCCCATTTCTCTGCAGCTTGCTTTGTTAACCAAACAATACATCATGTATATCATTTCAAGTCAATGCATGTAGACTAATTTGTTCCTCCTCCCTTCTAAAAATAGCTTTTAATTTTTTTAATTTAAATTTTAGTTAATATACAGGGCAATACTGGTTTCTGAAGTAGAATTCCATGATTCATCACTTACAATACAACACCCAGTGCTCATTACAAGTGTCCCTCTTAATCCCCATCACCCATTTAGCCCACCCTCCACCCACCTCCCCTTCAGCAACTCTGTTTGTTCTCTATTGTAGTCTCTCATGTCCTGTTTCCCCCTCTCCTCTTCTTCTTTCCCTCGTCCTATACACTCATCTGTTTTCTTTCTTAAATTCCACATGAGTGAGAGCATATGGTATTTGTCTTTCTCTGACTTCTTTCACTTAGCAAATACACTCTAGCTACATCCACGCTTTTGTAAATGGTAAGATTTCATTTTCTTGATGACTGAGTGATATTCCATTGTGTGTGTGTGTGTGTGTGTATGTGTGTGTATACATACATATACATACACCATGTCGATGGACATTGGGCTCTCTGCACAGTTTGTCTATTGATAGTGCTGCTATAAACATTGGGTTGCATGTGCCTCTTCAAATCTGTATTTTTGGATCCTTTGGTTCAATACCTAGTAATGCGGTTGCTGGATTGTAGGGTAGCTCTATTTTTAACTTTTTGAGGAACCTCCAAACTGTTCTTCAGAGTGGCTGCACCATTTGCATTCCCACCAACAGTGCGAGAGGGTTCCCCTTTCTCCGCAACCTCACCAACATTAGTTGTTTCCTGAGTTGTTAATTTAGCCGTTCTGATGGGTGTGAGGTGATATCTCACTGTGGTTTTGATTTGTATTTCCCTGATGCTGAGGGATGTGGAGTATTTTTTCAAGTGCCTGTCAGAAATCTGGATGTCTTCTTTGGAAAAATGTCTATTCATGTCTTCTAATTTTTAATTTGGTTATTTATTTTTTGGGTGTTGAGTTTGATAAGTTCTTTATAGGTTTTGTATACTAACCCTTTCTCAGATACATTGTTTTTAAATATCTTCTCTCATCATGTACGCTGCCTTTTAATATTGTTGATCATTTCTATTGTTTGTGCAGAAGCTTTTTCTCTTGATGAAGTCCCAATAGTTCATTTTTGCCTTTGTTTCACTTGCCTTGGGCGGCGTGTCTAGTAAGAAGTTGCTCTGGCCAAGTCAAAGAGGTTGCTGCTTGTGTTCTCCTCTAGGATTTTGATGGTTTCCTATCTCACATTCAGGTCTTTCATCCATTTTTAATTTATTTTTGTGTCTGGTGTAAGAAAGTGGTCCAGTTTCGTTCTTCTGCAAGTGGCTGACCCTACATGTGGCTTTGCTACCTACATGCAACACCATTTGTTGAAGAGATTGTCTTTTTTTCTATTGGATATTCTTTCCTGCTTTGTTGAGGATTAGTTAACCATAGAGTTGTGGGTCCATTTCTAATTTCTAAAAATAAATAGCTTTTAACTGAATAAAGTAATAGATGCACATGGTACATCAAACAGTACAAATAGATATAGTGAAAGTTTGTCTGTCTCTCACCCCAGACACTCAGTCCTCTTCCCCAGAGGCAACAACTGTGTGTAACAGTATATTAAGAAGGGTTTTTCGTGTCTCCCTGGAACTGGCAAGCAGAGCCCAGAGCTAAGGACAGAGGCAACATGACTCCACATTCTATAGAGTCCTAGCAACATTTGGAGCCAGACACCTTCCCCAGAGTCCTCAGAAGGTGCCTTAGCACTCCCAGCAGGCATTGGCCTAACTCCCTAGCACAGAGGAGGAGGTCAGGGGAGGTGAGAGGAAGTGAGAGCCTCGCCTTCATCCGGGGTCTTATGGGAGAGAAAGGGAGTGTTCTAGTACATACCCCCAGAACCAAGTGAAGAGTTGAAGGGCCCAAGGGAAGGACAGTGACTGGAGCTGGCAGTGGCATGGTCATTTCCTCAGGACTCTACTCAGTAGGAACTTCCCTGTGCATCGGGGACATGGTTGCATGCAGCTGAATGAGAGCCATATGGCTGCCCCACCCCTGAGGGAAAGCCCAGCTGCAAAGGTTGTGGGATGTGCCACAGAGGCAGGAGCTGAGCTGGCAAGAGCTGGATGGTCTCCGGACACAGTGTGACTGAAGGGGCCTCTGAAGAAGATGGGCCTACAGCCCTTGAAGTGCCCACATTCACAGTATCTCACTGGGTTTGTAAAAGGATCTTAATAAATAGGGTAAACAATCAATAGGCTGACATTCTTCCAGGGATCTCCCAACTATCTTAATGTTAATACCTTGCTAGAGGGGAAAACAACCTTAACTTGATAATAGCAAGGCCTCTAGTATCTTGTAGCTATTTTGTTCTTAGGTCCTCTTTAGCATATGAAAGTTGTTTTGAAACTTCCCTTTTCCTTACTTCCCTCCAATTCCAGAGTATATAATCACCACTTCTCCAGCCTAGGTAGCAGCAGCTCTTTCTGCTTGGGGGTGGGTGGGGTGTTCCTGTCCCCTTACTTTAACAAACTACATTTTGAACCCAAGATGTCTCAAGAAGTCTTTCTTGGTCCAGACCTCACCCCACCAAACCTCACCTTTATTCCACATCACCAGGCAAACACTTTTTTATAGTTTTTTGAAGCTGTTATAAAACTTACATTTTATTAGTGGATATACTTGCTAATATTTCTATCATTCCAGGGATGGTCGGTGTATTTGGTATGGAGCCATTCTGAATGATGAGGAACTATGCTCTCTCTTCCATTCTTGCCTCCCACTTCAACTATAAATATAAATTACTGTTTAAGTCCATTTGGTTCTAAGAAAAATGATTTTTCCATAACATACTGCCCACATGCATGCCTATTTCCTCTTCTACATGGACTGTTTTGCCCAAACCTAACCACTTCTATTTCTTCTCTAGCCTCTGTTTACCATATTGTCTTTTGAAAACCACCACTAAATAGTACTCATTAGTCATCTATTGTATCAGGTATCATCTGACTTCTGGTCCTTTGGTCTTAAAAAGATAATGCCAAAGAATCTAGCAAAAGTGATAAACATAGACACAAAGTGATGAAAATTAAGTATAAAAAAACTAATCACTTCACACCCTTTAAGAAGGCTGCTATTAAAAACAAAACAAAGAGGGGCGCCTGGGTGGTTCCGTCAGTTAAGCATCTGACTCTTGATTTCTGCTCAAGTTGTGATTTCAGAGTTGTGGACCTGAGCCCTGTGTTGGGCTCCCTGCTCAAAATAGAGTCTGCTCCTCCCCTTCTTCTTTCTCTCTCAAATAAATAAATAAATACAATATTAAAAAAAAAAGAAAAAGATAATAAAAAGTGTTGGAAGGATGTGAAGAAACTAGAACTTTGCACACAGTCATGTACACTGTTGTACACATTGGTGAGAATATAACATGGTGCAGCCACTGTGGGAAACAGTATGGTGGCTCCTCAAAAAATTAAAAATACAATTACCATTGATTCATAAATTCCGCTCCTGGGTATATCTGAAAAGAATTGAAAGCAAGGACTGGAAGAGATAGTTGTATACATATGTTTATAGCAGCATTGGTCATAATAGCCAAAAGATGGAAGGAATCCAGAAGTCCATCAGGAGACATGTGGATAAACAAAATGTGGGTGGATACATACAAATGGATTTTTTTTCAAACTCAAAAAGGAAGGAAGTTCTGTGACACAAGTGTCCATCAACACATGAACAGATAAGGAAGGTGTGGTATGTATATACAATGGAATATTACTCAGCCAAAAAAAATGAATGTGATCTTGCCATTTGCAAGAATATGTATGGACCTGGAGTGTATTATGCTCAATGAAATAAATCAGGCAGAGTACCAGAAAGTAACACATAGCGATGTCCAATGCCTATATTGCTCAACTAAAACTAATGGAACATTGTGCATCAACTATGCTTCAATTTTTAAAAATTGTATAAAAAAGAAACTGTAGGGGCACCTGGATGGCTCAGTTGGTTAAGCGACTGCTTTCGGCTCAGGTCATGATCCTAGAGACCCAGGGTTGAGCCCTACATTGGGCTTCCTGCTTGGCGGGAAGCCTGCTTCTCCCTCTCTCAGTCCCTCCGCTTGTGTTCCCTCTCTAGCTATGTTTCTCTGTGTCAAATAAGTAAATAAAATCTTAAAAAAAAAAAAAGAAACTATACTATTGTTGTTTTGAAAAAAAAACACAAAAAATTAAAGAAGGCAATTCTGACATATGCTACAAGAGGGATGAACTTTGAGGACATTATGCTAAGTAATAAGAAATAAAACAGATGCTGTCCTGAGATGCCCAGTTATTTGCTCTGACATTCTGGGCATGTGGATATGTCTGTGATGGTGATTTCAAATGAGATTAATATTTGAATTGGCAGATTGAGTAAAGCAAGTTGTCCTCCCTGATATGAGCAGTATTCATCCCTTCTGTTGATGGTCTAAAGAGAATAAAAAGGAAGAAGGAACTCCCACTGCCTGATTTCTGGGCTGGGACATCAGTCATCTTCTGCCCTTAAACTCCAATGGAAAGAAACATCAGCTCTTCTTGGGTTGCAAGACTGCCAGTTTTTAAAGTGAAGCCACATCATCAGCTCTCTTGGATCTTCAGCCTGCTGTCTGCTGGTCTTGGGACTTCTTGGCTTGCATAATGGTGTGAGCCCATTCCTTATAATAAATCTCTTTCTATCTAAATCTATGTCTATGTATATATCTATATATCCTATTCTGTTTCCTTCGAGAACCCTAATACATGTCCAGTACCTAGAGTAGTCCCATTCATAGAGACAGAAGGTAGAACGATGGTGGGCAGAGGCTGGGAGCAGGAAGAATGAGGAGTCATTGTTTAATGTGCACAGCTATGACTGTGTAAGATGAAAAGACTTCTGGGGATGGATGGTAGTGATGGTCGCACAACAATGTGAATGTACTTAATGCCCCTGAACTGCATATTTAAACATGGTTAAGATGGTAAGTTTTATGCTACGTGCATTTTGCCACAGTTTTTAAAAAATTTAAAAATGCAAAAAAAAACAAAAACAAAAACAAACCCTAATAGTCTTAACTATTAATCATACTGAAGTTAGCTGTGATGACCAAATGTAGCCATGTGACTGTGTTATTTCCCATACTCATTATCCATGGTTTGCATAATGGAATTGGTATTGGTGGGAGTAATGGCAGCTATTACCAGCCTTGCCAGACTTGTTAAGAATATAGAAAAAAAATTTTTCATTTATTCAAGAAATACTTAATGAGCACTTCCTGGGCAAGGTCATGTGCTAGGCACTTAGGAGAAGATGCTCAACCGGACAGCCCCCTGCAGCTTAGGGTCCAATGAAGGAGAGAGGCAAGGAAAGGTGTATAATAGCACTGACAGGTTACGATAAGGGCAATAAGACTGAAAATAGGGAATTGGGAAGCTTTTCTGAGAGGTAGCATTTTAAGCTGAGACCCAGAAGTGAGAAAGAAACAGCTATGAAAGAGTATTCTGGGTGAAGGGAACAGCAAGAGTAAAAGCTTGATAATTCCTGAACTACTGAGGAAAGTGGTACTTTACACATGGTTGCATACTTTGAATGGTGCTGAATGAAGGGAATTTCCATAAGGTTACAGATTAATGACATCCATAGGAGATACAATGTTTTTCAGCTATAAAATAAGAGGCTAATATTCTGTGATAACTAGATGTTTTTGAAGAAATATTTTAAGGAGAAATCACGTACAAAAGAAAAAAATACTGCAAAACAAATAGACTAGTTCTTGAAAAAATGGGCACATGTTGCTTTTTATCAATTAATTATATATACTTGGATTAATAATTTTAAGGAAATCTTATAGATAATCCTTTTAAGTAGTGAATATTGGTCTCCAATTTAGCTTCTTGATAAGCTCATATATGGTGAAATAGATTTGTGGTTGTGGTGCTCAGACCAAATTCAGCGTTAGAACAATTGACATGACACGTATTCAACTCAGAGTCAAAGGGTAGTGCTGGGAAAAGGGGTTTCCAGAATGCTGGAAAGTGTGGAGCTGAGACCCTTGGGCTCACTCTGCTCTCTCCCTTGCTGGCCTTTGAGATGCAGACACAAAAGAGCTTGACATAAATATTTCTTTAGCTACAAGTACATAGACTGATTATATTTTTCCTGAATAGTCCTTGAATGTAATGAAAATTATGCTGTTATAAGAATTGAGCTTTCCACACTTGGCCATACCCTACCTTGACCGAGCAGTTGTACCGGAAAGATATGCCTCCACTAGTGACTTTTGGGTGCCAAGGGAAATACACATGTGCGGCCATCTTGCTTCCACCAAGATCTTTTTCCTTTGTTAATAAGTTAGGAGCTCGATGTGACTTGCATTAATAATCTACAGCTCATTATGTTTTCACATATATGGAGAGGTACTGCAGAGAGATGGATACCAAGGACAGCCATATCTCTCAGCCAAGTCACTCCTGCCAGGCTTCTGGGGAAAAGATGGCATCAGTCTGAACTCTTGAAATTACAAGTAACAAAAGCTAAGTCAAACTTACATTAAATAAATATTTATTTGCTTGCCGATGTCCAAGGGGGTGGTTCAGATTTGGCTGATTCAAAGTTCCAAGCATATTAATTTGTCTTAATCACTTGTTTTGCTTTCCTCTTGTCATAGGTAGGCTCTCCCTGAATTATAGCAAATATGGCCTCACCAGTTCTTGAATTACATGGGAGCTATAAGCACCTGTAATCTGAATAAGGAAGAATTCCCTGCACCCATAGCCAACCCTGATGAAATTCTCTGACTGGTGCTGGGCCAAGTTCTGTGAGTCTGAGTACGATACACAGCTCTCTGCCTGGTGAGGTGGGGCCAGGTCTGGGAGATGCAGGTCCCAAAGAAATAATGGTTACTCCCATTAGAAAAAGAGGAAGGAGAGTTCTGGCAGGCATATATATAAGAGACTATCTAGCAAAGAAGAAACCAAGAAATTGTTCTTTTGGAAGAAAAGGGACAGAAGACTGTTGTACTCTTTTACATAGATTTTTTTTCAAATATAACAAAAGCTACTTATCATAGTAAGCAAGACTTCTAGACATCCCCCATACTGAATTTACACTTAATATTCACTTAAAATCCTTTAAATTATCAAGGTGCCTAATGTCCAAAGCTTGTTTACTCATATTGTTAACATTTCCTGATTGTTAGCTTCACTAGATACTTTCCATTTGTTATTGACTCCTCATAATACTCTATTAAGTATTATTTATATTTTATAGATGAGGATATTGAAGCTCAGAAAAGCTAAGTAATCTGCCTAACATCACACAACTAGAAATGAAGTGTGAGTACATCCCAGATTTGCCTGGTTCCAAGGCCTATAGTTGTACTATTTCATGTTTATTCCTTAGTTCAACTTATTTGTTCACAAGGACTTGAGGATTAAGCTAGATAAGTGCACTGGGGGGAAATAATTATGTAAGAATGTTGACAACCTACTGAAAAAGTGTTAATATTCTTAATATGGAGAGAGTTCTTAAAATCAGAATATTAACAAAATCAGAACAATATCTCAAAAATACATGGAGTATTAGATTGATAAATAACAAAAGTGCAAATGACTTTTAAATGTATAAGTGTTGATCATTACTGGTGATCAAAGGCATAAAAATTAAAATAATGTCAGTTTGGACCAAATAGATAATGATTTTCTTTCTTTTCCTTCCCTCCTACTCTCCATCCCTCTTTTCTTTACTTCTTGCTTCTTTTAACTGTGTAAGGAAGGATCAAGGAAGCAGAGACCCTCATACAAATTGGTAAGAGTAAATACGAGTACAATCCCCCAAGTCCAGCTTTTTAAGATTATTATGAGAAAACAGCAATCCCCTGAAGCCCTCTCCCCATCAATCCATTTCCCATAACTGTTTTCAACTCTTTAGCTGATTCTTGGTGTTTATCCCTATTCTTAATATCTCTAACAACATGCTTATATTGTTGTTTAATTATATATAAATATATAATTATATATATAAACATAATTATATATAAAACTTTGTGAGTTTTCAATGTTAGGTGCTTTCTTGAGTTCTCAGTTTTAGGCATTATGTATCGATTTTTGACTTTGGAAGAGGGAATTTAGCTCTGTCCTCACTAGTTACTATCCTCCTATCTTTCTAATTCAGTTATATCATAATTTAGCTAGCTTATCATTCAATGTTTATGTTATTATGATTACAAAAGTGTCAGTTACAGTTGAGCCATATACTACACTGTATATCCTATACAGTTTTTCTTAAAGTTAATTATCTTTCATTTAGTTTTTCATGGATTCATTATTAACTCATTCATTATTAACTCATTGTTTTCCATTTTCTTGGCAATATCCAGTGACTCTGATTTTCTTGAAGTCTTTGAACCCTCTAATCAGATCCTATGAAGACTGGGAGCTTTTTGGCCTGCTCCACAGCTGTCGCCCTTTGGCTCTCTCTTCAGCAATTAGGAATTTCCTTTTCCTTTCTCCTGTGCCACATTTTTATCTCCCTGAATCAAATGTCTTCCTCTTTCTTGACTTCCTCTCTCTCTCTTCCTGAGAAAAGGTGCATCAAAATACATTGTTTTTGAAATTTTTATGTCTGAAAATGTCTCTTCTACCTTCACTTTTAATGGATAGTTTGGCTGGGTATGTAATTCTTGAAAATAATTTTCTTTCAGAATTTTGAAAGCATTGCTTCATTCTCTTCTGGCTTCCACCATTGTTACAGCAGGCAAATTTCTCTCTGGGGGCTAATGTAATGTATAGATAATATACTTCTTGCCCTAATGTACCCATAAATAAAAAAATACACCATTTATGTATTCAACAAACTCAGGGCAAAAGTAAAATAAAAAGTCTTTCTATTGGCATTTTTATTATGTTTTGATAAACAGGCACTTGGGGTTATAGTGTCACTGTCTTTTCCCTTTGCCTATTACTCTGGAAGCCCAATGTTATTGTGATTCTTAATTCTTGATGCAAAGCTTGATTTTCTCCCTGAAAGCTACCAAGTGTCTTTCTTTGTTGTCAGTTTACTGAAATTTCACAAACAGCTTCCTTTTGCTAAGCCTTTTAAATCTGAACACTTGCTTCCTTCATTTCTGGGGAATTTTCTCCAATATTAAAGATTTGCGTTCTCTACTTGAGAAACTCTTAAACTCTGGAACTCATTCATTAGAACTCCTGAATTGGTCCTTTAATTTTTAAACTTTTTCTTTTCTGTTTCTTAGTATTTCTGTTACTTTTTCTGGGAGACTAATGCAACTTTATTTGCCAATCTTTCTCTTGAGTTCATTTTATTTCTGTTACAAAAATTAGTCTTTACACATAGCTAATTTTTTGTTGATTCTCTTATCTTTTTCAAGTCATTAATTTTTTGTTTGTCTTTAATATTCCTTCTTTCAACTTCCTTTGGATTTAATCTGTTATGCTTTTTTTATACTTAAGTTGAAAGATTAGTCCATTAATTTTTAGCCTTTAAGCACAGTAAAGCTTTAGATCCATATTACAGGATTTAATTGGAGCCATTTTCATTAATGTTCAGTTCCAAGTGTTTTCTAATTTTATTTTCTTCTTTGACGCATTAGTATACAGAAGCATATCTATTTTTTAAAAAATCATAAAATTGATTTCTTGCTTAATTGCATTAAGATCCAAAATTGTGTTCTTTATTCTTTGATTTTGTTGAAACTTGCCTATGGCCTTTAACATAACTCATTTCTAACATTCTATTTGTTCTTGCAGATAATGTGCACTTTCCAATTTATGCTTGCTATTTTTTTTGTATATTAATCAAATAAAAGTTGTTAACTGTGCTGTGCAAATACCCTATATATTTACTGAGTCAACTTAAATTGAAATTATTGGCTTATATTTTCTTTATAACAAACATATACTGTATAATCAGGTATCAAATCCATCTGAGTTTCAGGTAGAAGCCACAAATTCTTTTTTAAAAAAAATACTTTATTTATTTATTTGACACAGAGAGACAAACAGCGAGAGAAGGCACACAAGCAGGCTTCCTGCCAGCAGGGAGTCCAGTGCAGAGCTCAATCCCAGGGATCATGACCTGAGCAGAAGGCAGATGCTTAAGGACTGAGACAACCAGGTGCCCAAAGCCACACATTTTTAAAGAAAAAAAGTTCTACCTACAATCAAGCAGATAGATGTGATGTCTTACTGTCTACCTCAGTGATTTTTTTCTCCCAGTCTACCATTTAGCTAATTGTGTAGCCCTTTTCCCACCTGGCTTTGTGCTGGGGTCTTCAATCCACTCCTTGTCCTGTGTGTCACTTACAGCTACAGGTACCTCAGAGAGTAGGTGTTTTTAGGGCATCAGATTTCTCAACCTCCCAGACTCTTTCTCAAGCTTTATTCCTGGATTTAGAGAATTTTCTCTACTTTCTTATAAGCGTACTAATTCATTTTAAGTGCTGTTTTAAAATATTTTATCCAGCATTATTGAATTATTTTTTGTGTGTGCTGGTGTTCTTCCAGTGTATATTTCTTACCTTACTCATCTCTCTCTCTCAACTTCTCATGTTCTTGCTCACTACTATTTCATAAAGGCTATGTATTCTTACATACATAACCATGCAAGCAGTACTTTCTCCCCTCATTACTGTAATAAATTTTCAGTGATTTACCTGCCTTCTGAATTGACATGCTATTTTATTTTCTTTGTCTCACAGTATTTTTTAAATGGATTCCATTTTCCTCCTTTCTATTTATTTTTGGACACAGAATATTCCATTGAGTCTGACCTGGTCTGTCAGCAGACTGGTCAAATTGTCTTTGGCCCTCTTGTCTGTCCACTTGTGTGTTGGTCAAATTCTCTTCACGGATCTTAAGATCTAGCAGGCTTTGGCTCTTGTGGTTCCTCCGGGCTCTTTCCCATATTCTGAATAGATGGAGTTCAAGAAAACCTACAGTTCAAGGTATTCTCAGGGCTGCTGTTCCTGCCATGTCTTTGTCTGACAACATTTCATGATAGAAAGAGGCCATCATCTATTCTCTTCTTTGCTCTTTTCTCCAATTTCCTGCTCAGTTTTAATTTAATTTAATTTTATTATTTTATTTTATTTTGATTGTAAATAAGGGGAGAGTACTTATATAAATTGTTTTAGAAGAAGTGCGGAAGAGGATGAATAGGTGGGCACCTTTAGCAACAAAATGGGACAATGGAGAGAACTATTACCTAGTTTTGTGACTAAAATGTGCAGCACGCAGGTGATCTCATATAGGTATTGCCAAAAATGCATATTCTTAGGCCTTTTCAGACCTTCTGAGTCAGAATCTCACAGTGGGGATGGGGAGTGAAGCCTGAGGACCTACATTTTAAAAATTCTCTAGATGATCGGGATATACACTGAATTCTGGGAACCACTGGTGTGGACCTATGATTTTTTAGGAACGTAAATAGTAAAGAGGGACGAAGCACCTACGTTTTTAAAACAGGGCATAACAGGGATGGCGTATCAGTTGAATCTCCCACCCAGTTACATTAATATGGTAGGAAAAGTAGTCTTTCTGGACTCTGGAAAAAAGATTAACAATCAACACTAGTTTTTGGTAGTATGGTTTTTAAAATGTATGTGACTAACTATTTCAATGAGAATTTAAAATTACACAGAGGTTGTGATAGACATCTTTTAAAACTAAAGACTTCTGGTTAAACTTTCAAACATTGCTGAGGTCTACTTTTTCCAATTCAGACTCATTGCACCAACAGGGGTACATTACTGCAAGCGGAGACTATATTCCTACTGCCACGTAGCTAGAATTTGATGTTTCCTTTGTTCCTTACTCAGTTAACAATTCATGTCACACCTAAAACATGATCGAAACATCCAGTGGCTACACAATCTACCTATATGATGAAGTCCACCTTTTCAACTTTATCCAGCCATTCGAGATTCTTCATTGTATAATCTTTTCTTCCCTCTCCTGTTCTCCTGAGATTATGCCTTTCTCACCTGGCTGGTCTCATCGTCCCTGTCAGGACTTGTTTGTTAGGACTCAGCCTCTACTCATGCTCTATACCCACTTCTTTATTTATTCAGATCTAAAGTGCATTCAAAGTAAAGCTCAGGTATTATCCTTTCTCCGCCTCAAATTTTCCCCTCACACTGCAGATTTGTCACTCTAAAATAACTTCATTTTACTTATTTCCCGGAGGATAAAAGGTAAATTCTTTTATCGCACATAGAACATGCCCCAATTTCTCTTCCCAGTCTTATCCCTACAAACTTTATATATTTGACCTTAAGACACAGTGAATCACTCTCTGATACTCAGACTTGCCAGGCATGTCCAGCTTTCTGTACCTTTGTACATGCTCTTCCCTGTGTCAGATATGACTTACCCTTTTCTTCACTTGAAAAACTCTCAAATATCCTTTAAGACTCATTTTAGACATTAAATTCTCTGTGAAACCTCACTGACCTCTCCCTGGTGAAGCACATCACCCCGGAGTATGTTGAGTCTAAGTATCCTAACATGGATCTCATTGTATTGCAATTCTTCATGTGTAGGTTTGTCTTCTGTACTGGATACGGGCCCATTGCTACACAGTACCTAGCAGGGTACTGTTTATCCAACAGTTTCTTGAAAAATGTTGCTGAATAATTGAATGTTGTAACCTGTATTGATTTCCCCATTGTCTCAACTTCAAGAGCTCTTAGTGCTTACATCAGTCATTTTGCTCCGTTTCCTCACATTGTTCTTCTTCTACTCTCTCAACCATGTGCCAGATTCCAGCAAGATTACATAGAGATGTCCTGATCAAGACCTCACTTTTTCAGCCTCAGTGCTTTCACCTGTAAAATAGAGGATAATAATAGTACCTCAATCAAAGTGTGAAATGAAGTATTGCATAGAAGTGTTTAACACAAGGCCCGACACACAGTATGAACACAAAGTGGGACCAACACTTCAAACCTTGAATTTGTCATTTCCCTGTAGCAGTCACATAGGGTGTAGTGAATATGATCTGAGAGCACATACGCAAAACCCTGTTGTATTGTACTATGCAAACATTTACCTTTATTTTCACTGTGTCCTCACTAGGTTGGAAGCCCGTTTCAGCCTTCATCCCTAGGTCCTCAGCAAGATGCACAAAGCCTTAGTCAGCTCAGCTTTTCTTTTACCTCCTCCTATCATCTCTCAAAACCTGTCACAGGGTTGACCTAGTAGGGGCTCCATATAAAGATAGTGACAGCTCCAGAATTACCAAGGTCTCCAGCTTGCTGCGTTCTTTTTGTTTGCTGTTTGTTTTGCATTACTTAATTGAAACACCTTGCCTTGGGCAATTCACTCCTGACATTCTGGAGAATCTGTGTAATTATATTAGGCTTAGTTTGCTTTGTGGTAGGACCTCTTCCACTCTTGGCATGTGTGACGGGGAGGCAGCTTTAGCCATTGTCCTACTTTTTTTCCTCTTACTAAAGACACAAGTTATACTTATATAACTCTTCCACTGCAGAATGACTGAACAAGTGCTTGATTTGGGTTCTTTCTGACATGTTGGCAATTTGTGTGTATCAGTAAGATGTGACTTTTGCATTCAGACTATAAGACGTGGTAATACACATATAGAAAAAAAGAAAGGATAAGGCTTTCAAACTCCTCACAGAAACACAGGTGTGGTTACGATAAATAGAGGTGAAAGTTCTGTACGCAATTTCTGAAAAGGATTTGAAGTAGCGTGCGGGGAAAGCGCAATATAAGACAGGGCCATTAACCAAGAAATGAAGACTTGCCTCAGAAGAGTTACACCATCAAAGGCTCCTAAAACCCTTCGGCACTTCCCGAGCTCAGTCAGAGTTTACGGGGCTGCAGAGCGAGGACTGGAGGCCGGCCGGGTGAACCCAGGTGAACCCACGCAGGTGCGGGCTAGGCCAGCCCTGGAGCCCAGACCCCGCAGCGCCGCAGCACGAGCACCCGGGCAACAGGCCGGGTTCAGCGCCCCGCCGCGCCCGCTCGCCGTGGGCCCCGGGCGGCGGGTGAAAACTTCCACGGCTCGCGCTCCGCAGGATTCCGGCGCCCGCGTAGGGCCGGCCCGCCCGACACCGCTGAGCCCGCCGCGCCGGGGGAAGGAGTTTCCGGCGGACTCGGCGCGGTGCCGCTTCCTGTCCCCCTCGCCGTGCAGCCTCACGCTGCCTGTCCCGGACGGGGCTCGCGCGGCTCCCGCTCCCGGCCCCGGCGACACGCCCGGTGCCATGCAGTCCCGGCTTCTGCTCCTCGGAGCGCCGGGTGGCCCTGGTGGCCCGGCGGCCCGGCGCGTGCGGCTGCTCCTGCGACAGGTGGTGCGGGGCAGGCCCGATGGCGACCGGCGGTGGTCGGAGGTCAGACTGCTGCATGCCGGGGCGGGGGCTGACACAGGTAACCCCCGGACGCCCCTGCGGTCTGTGCTGGGGTGCTCCTCCGCTCCTCTGCACCCCACTCCCTGCTGCGCCGCTTGGGAAGGAGCGCTGCGGGGGAAGCCAAGAAGGAGGTTCAAATCCGGGTCTCGGGACTAACTGCTGTGTAACGCGGGGCCAGGCGCTTGCACTCTCTGGGCCTCCTCCTATCGCCCGACAGAGCAGCGCTAAGGTTTGAGATGACCTGGAATTGTGCATTCCCCTTCCCTCACTGCTGCTTTTACTCTCTGGATGCTGGTTTGGATTATAGTACTCGCTGGAATTAATGCAGCAGCTCTCAGGAATTGCTGAAACCTTGACCTTGCCCTCAGTCTCAAGGGCCTGGAAGCCTGGCTGTGTCACTTTCTGGCCAGGGCCAGTGGCGGTTTAGAAGTGTGCTTACTCGCCAAGGATCCCATCGTTACAGTGTTTTAAACGTATACACAAGCCTTTCTAACTTTTCCAGGGGTTTTCCTTTCTCATAGTGCTAACATCTTATTGGAGCTGAAAATCACGATTTTAAAACTCATGACTGTACAATTGAGTAAGTGAGACCCAGAAGGGAAAAGACTTGAAGATCACACTGCGAGTGACTGCTTTATAATCACGTGCTCCGATTCCTAAGCTCAGTTTTTTGGTTTTTTGTTTGTTTTGCTTTGCTTTGTTGTTTTGTTTTGCTTTGTTTGGATCTACAAGAGCTGGTTTTAGGAATCTTTTGTTGTTATTGTTGTTATATGTTGGAATTAGAGCATTTATGCTGGTTAAGAGGAGGGATGTTGTTGCTGCTCTCTCTTTTTTTTTTTTATTGTTACTTAAGTTTTTTATTTTCCAGTGTTCCAAGATTCATTCCCCATTCCCAACACCCAGTGCTCCACGCATTAGGTGCCCCCAGTACCCACCACCAGGCTCTCCCATCCCTCCACCCCCTCCCTCCAAGTCCCTCAGTTTGTTTCTGTGTCCAAAGTCTCTGCTTCGTTTCTCTCCCTGAATTACCCTACTTCCCATTTACTTTCCTTCTCCCACTGTCCTCCAGGTTACCCCTCACGCACCGCAAGTTGCTGCTCTTGAATGGCAAAGTAATTCTAAGCAAGATGTCAGTGTTATTGTTTAGAATAATGGAGGTTTTTACTAGGTAGAACCCTCTTGCAACTCTGTCCCAGTAATTTTGTTTGCCAGGAAGTTTAGGTCCCATACATACATACATACATTCTTTTCTTTTTTCTTTTCTTTTCTTTTCTTTTGTTTTCTTTTCTTTTCTTTATTTTTCTTCTTTTCTTTTTCTTTTTCTTTCTTTTCTTTCTTTCTTTCTTTCTTTCTTTCTTTCTTTCTTTCTTTCTTTCTTTCTACAAATGGTTTTTTCTTTCTCCTATGTGGAGTTGTGATTTCAAATTTTGCCCTTTTTTAGTTATTGTGATTTCTATGGTGTTTGTTTATTTGTTAGACGTTTTTGTTTGTTTGTTGTTTCTTTGTCCTAGAAATGAGAGGACAAGGGCAGAAGTGCAGCATAATCTAGAATTTGGGCTTTGGAGTGAAACAAACAGGTTGGTTGTAAAAAAATGTGTTGGAGTCCATTTTTGCATTGTCTAGATATGGAGACTTGAGGATAGGTTACTTAATTTTGTGTCCCAGTTTTCTTTTCTTTTCTTTTTTTTTATTATGTTCAGTTAGCCAACATATAGTACATCATTAATTTTTGATATAGTGTTCAATGATTTATTAGTTGCATATAACAACACCCAGTGCTCATCACATGGCAGGTGTTGTGTCCCAGTTTTTTTAACTGTAAAATGATGATAAGGAGAGTATATTTGATAGGATTGTTGTAAAGATTTACTTATTTCATATAATTCCTGCCACATATTAAAGTTCAATAAAAGTTAACTTCTTTATAATTCTTAGTATATATATTTTCAGCTGTAAGAGAGTTTTTCTATTTCTTTGGCTTTAGGTGAAGTGAAGCCAGTTATTTTAGGTCTAGAACTGTCACAACTAGCTGGGTAGGCGTATGGAAAAAAGTTAATTGATATGAACTTTAAAAAATGGTTCTTTGTACATGAATAATACATGCTGATTACAAAAACATTAAAAAAGTCCTCAAAATTATGTCCAGCTAATCAAAGTACAGAGTTTGCTTCAAATGTGAGCCTCATGAACATATTACAGACAACATATTAACTTCTTAGACTCAGTCACTGACCCTAGCAGGATCATACCACAAGGAATAAATTGTGCTAAACCTACTTGCCTTGCTGTTGCAGGGTTGAAGGTAGGAGGACTGTGGATGAATGCCGTTAAAGCCTTACCAGAGATATGAGCTCTATTAAGCACAAGTGAGAGCCAAGTACACAGGAGGCAAGCTCTTGGTTACCCTGTGACATAATGTTGGCCATCAAGGTTGGAATGTCTCAGTTTGAACCAGAGGTCATACACATACAAAGTAAAACCGCAAATAGCACTATGCTGCAATGAGTTACAGTTTAGGTTGGAAAGATGTGCCCAGCTGCATACACACCTGACCATTAACTCATCTCTGCATGTAATTGACCTGGGTTGCTAGTAGTTTGGAAAAAGAGCAACAAGGTACATAAACAGATTCACGTTATATACTGTTCTTTTCTGTCCTGGATTATACATATGCCTTATTTGTCTTTATATTCCTTTTGATGCCTGTCAACATTTTGTACGTAATAATGCTAAAACTCATACAGAGAAGCAGCAGAAGAGGCTGGAATTGCCTTCTTGGTTTTCAAGACAGGAGCTTTATAAAGCCTTGTAAGCAGAAGGAGGAGAGGGTCATTTATGTTAAAAAAAAAAAAATCCCCAAACCTATTGCTTTTTATCTTTTGCTATGGTATAAAGTATCCATAATTTGTAAATTTTTATATCTCTTTATACTTCAAAAAATAGTATTGTTTCTTACTGTTAGGAACAAAGAGGTTAGCTACTGCAAAGAGTTCTTTTCTTTCTTTTGTTTTTTAAGATTTTATTTATTTGTCAGAGAGAGAACACAAGGAGGGGGAGAGGCCGGCAGAGGGAGAGGGAGAAGCAGGCTGTCTGCTGAGCAAGGAGCCTGATGGGCTAGAGTTTTCAATAGAGTATTGCTGTTTTCATAGATGGAGCGAAGTGAGTTGGTTCAGTAGGACTTTGACATTAAACAAGTTCGGATATACCATCAAGCAAGATCAAATGATAAACTTGGAAACATAAGTGTATAAATCTACCATGACATGTTTAGTGCTGTCATTTAACACCATTGTTACAAAAGAATTCACCCTGCTCCACGGGAAGCCTGCTTCTCCCTCTTTCTTTCTTTCTTTTTTTTTTTTATTGTTACTAAAATTTTTTTCCAGTGTTTCAAGATTCATTCCCCATTCCCCACACCCAGTGCTCCACGCTTTAGGTGTCCCCAGTACCCACCACCAGGCTCTCCCATCCCTCCACCCCCCTCCCTCCAAGTCCCTCAGTTTGTTTCTGTGTTCAAAGTCTCAGTTTGTTTCTGTGTTCAAAGTCTCTGTTGTTTCGTTTCCCTCCCTAGATTACCCTACTTCCCATTTACTTTCCTTCTCCCACTGTCCTCCAGGTTACCCCTCATGCACCACAAGTAAGTGAAACCATGCGATACTTGACTTTCTCTTCTTGGCTTATTTCCCTCTTTCACTCCCCCTGCTTGTGTTCCCTCTCTGGCTGTGTTCCCCTCTGTCAAAATAAATAAATAAATAAATAAATAAATAAATAAATAAATAAATATCTTTAAAAGAATTCACTATTTTATCTTTATGACTTTATGTATGAAATACAGTTGTTAAAGATATTTAGGGGTGCCTGGATGGCTCCGTCATTAAGCATTTACCTTCTGCTCAGGTCATGATCCTGGAGTCCCAGGATCGAGCCCCACATCAGGCTCCCTGCTCAGCGGGAAGCCGGCTTCTCCCTCTCTCACTCTCCCTGCCTGTGTTCCCTCTCTAGCTGTGTTACTCTCTGTCAAATAAATAAATAAAATCTTTAAAAAAATAAGAGAAATATTTAAAAATATTTTTTGTATAAGAAATTTGTGTTCATTATGGGAAAGTGAAATACAAATCCCCTAAGACCTTATTCTCCCATGCAAAGTCATAACTGTCAACTTTTTGGTGTTAATATTAGAAGATTTTATAAAAATACATATAATATTTATTTGTTTATATAAACATACATTTATTTTTTACAAATGGGATCATATATGTTTTATAATTTATTCTCACTTAACCATTATTGTGAACATATTAACAAAGTAATAAATGTTGTTATACATGATTAAGTATATATTAAGCTCATGTATTTACCCATATAATTTGTTTTACTAGTTTCCCATTCTTAGACATTCAGGTCATCTATTTTTATTTATTTATTTATTATTTTTTTATGAACTCTCTACACCCAGTGTGGGGCTTGAACTCATGACCCCGAGATCAATAATCAGATGCTCTACAAATTAGGCCAGCCAGGTCCTGTAGGTTGTCTATTTTTAAATATATAAAAGTGCAAAAGACATCCATCCATGATGCAATTTTTGTGATTTTAAGATTTTACTCTTACACTTCAATAGAATTAATGAGTTTGGGGAGGGGAAATATAGTATAAAGGGAAAAACTACACTATGGTTCAGGTCCTAGCTCTATTTACTAGGTATTGAACTTTGGGGGAAATTATTAACTACCCTGAACCTGCAGCAGGCTATTGTGATTCTGAGGACACTATGACCCTTGTATATTAAAGAATTTAGCAGTAAAATCCACAAACAGTTGTTACCTAATAAATCATTGGGAAAACCTGTGTTACAGGAACATGCACTCTAACCTGGAATTTGCTGATATACTTCGTTTTCTCTTGGGTCTAATTTTGTATTAAAGAAAAAATGGTGATACTAAATCAATGGTTCTTAACCAACCCTTTCCTCAGGGGAAAAGATACATAGAAAAACGTGGTTCACATAGGTGGGAGGTCCAATGGTTGTAGGCTAGATTCAGGATGTTAAGATATTTTTAGAGTTCTCTCTACCTTTCCCCATGGTTCCCCCACTTTGCACTCTCCATTTGTTGGATTTGCTTTTTGCTGTATTGGTTTCATCATCTGCCAGGATTTCTTTAAGTAGTAGCAGTAATAGTCTTACTGATAGCCCCAGATTTTGATTGTCTTTAGAGTTCACACTGTTAGAAGAAGAGAGAACATCTTTTCATGTGAGTTCTGACAAAAGTCCTTGTGAGAACAATTATTGGCCAACCTTGAATTGTGTGCCTAAACTCATCATTGTGACCAGATGGTGGAATATTTTGGCAAGCGTTGTGCGGGATACTTACTTCGGGAGGTTTTGGTGCAGGGGTAAAGGATGGGATGAATGGCACTCCACTCAAACCAAACGGCATGGTTTTCCCCACTGGAGAGAGAGATTCTGTTGTCAAAAGGGCAAAGAATACTGAGCAGGTAAAACAAAACAGCTGCCTGCTAAAAATCAAGTGCATTATATCCAAAGAGGTTAGTACAAGAATAAGTGTTATTTAAAAGATACTACTGATTATTGTTTGAATATAGAAATTATTTTCCTGCAAACTTTTGGGAAATTCCTTTAAATTAGTATCATTGCAAGTGATAAAAGCAAGACTTATTACTCTAAGTGAGCTTTAAATTTAATTTCACTTGGGAGCTTTTATCTTTTGGATTCTTTTCAGGGATTTTAATTTTCAAGCCCATACTTTCCTGCCTGAATAAAATATATATCACTTTATTGGTAGTAGTATTTATGTGACAGTTTGTGCTATACAGGATTTAGGTTAATCTGAGTTATGTGTGGTTTATTTTTTGCATTACTTGTAATAATAAATTATTATACAATAAATTGCACTACTTACAATAATTAAATGTTAAACAGCATATTCTATAACAATCTCTACTTGTTAATTCCTTCTAGTTATTCTAATAATTTCCATTATCTTATCAGCTAAAATCTTTAAAAAAAAATGACTGCACTTAGCCAAAATAATTCATTTGAGGCATGGCATACATTAGTTTCTTCTGCCTAAGTTATGTTACCCATTGTTTTATGATAAGTATCTTCATTTCCCTTTAGATTAATACTTATACTACTTCATTCAAATGAATTCTTTACAAATGATTTGATTTCTGAGCATTTTGAACGATAGACTGTTTTCAAAGAATACAGAAAATTGTTGAACTAGGGCTTAAAACAATACTCAGTTAAGAAAATAGTATTTAATTCAAAGCTATAATTATTAATTTATGTATTCATTTATCAAACATTTATTGATTACCTTAAGATACTATTTTTGGCACTGTGAGTATAAATGTGATTAAAACCTGGGCCCTGCACACAAAATGCTATGGTCTTACAGACTAAACAGTGATCTTCAAACATTCTTCTCACTTAACTCCTAAAAGGATTTTGCAAATATGTATTCCTTTGTCTATTTTGAAGTTGATATCTAGAAATTTTCCTGATAAGAATAAATAGTTGCAGAGTATGGTGTTTCCAGTGTGTTGTAAATATTGACATTTAAAACAAAAATTGCTAACAGTCAAAGTGTATCTTTTATTTTTATTTTTTTATTTTTTATTTTTAAAAAGATTTTATTTATTTATTTGACAGAGAGAAACACAGCTAGAGAGGGAACACAAGCAGGGGGAATGAGAGAGGGAGAAGCAGGCCTCCTGCTGAACAGAGAGCCGGATGCGGGGCTCGATCTGGGTACTCCAGGATCATGACCTGAGCTGAAGGCAGTTGCTTAACCAACTGAGCCACCCAGGTGCCCCTCAAAGTATATCTTTTAAATAGAATCAGAATATCCTAGTAATTTGTTAGCCACTATCTTTGTTTTTAAAAATAGATAAAAAGCTCTTAACTCTCAAAAAGTTTACATTGTTTTTTATCTCCTTGAATTTGTATTTCAATTATACTTACTCCTCATAATTTTATCTTACTATTTTTTCTTGAAATATTTTTTGTCGTTATGTTTTTCTGCAACAAAAAATGTCTAGTGTTAAAACAGGTCTATCATTAGAGTTATTAAAGCACAGTTGTTCAAAAAAATATCAATATGTTTCAGATTTCTAAAACACCTAAAATTTTATGGAAACATACCTGTTAATAACATGAGTGGTGCTTTCCCTCAGTTAAATATTGATTAGCATAATTAACAGTTCCTAATTGAATGTTATTGCTGCAATGTAAACAATTTTGATATACCACTATCACTCAATTCTTTGTAGATTTTTTACTTACGAGCCAAAGATAATATTTTGATTATAAAAAATGTGATTTTTAGGTATCTGTTAACTGACAACTTGATTATAGCTTTCTCAGTTTTGTTCATAGCAAAGAATTGGAAACCACTGGACTTGTATGGAGAGTCACTGACCTAGCCAGTAGAATCACTCCTGCCTCCATTTCTGGGAGGTTCACTAAGAAGACTCTACTAACATTTATGAAATGACTGTGGTCATTTTCTTGCAAAGAGGCTACTTGTACTCAGGAAGAGTTGATAAAATTAACCCTTCATTGATCAGACCTTTGCCAATACAGTATTTTTTTAAGAAAATGTTTCTGTCACATGTTTAAATACTTTTTCATCAAATTTTAGGTTTTTTAATTAAAAAAGATAATCTGGGACTATCAATTCAGTCAACTAAATTAGACTATTTTCCTCTCAATTCGAATGACTGCTAATATGTAGTTTAAGGAATGTTTTAAAAGCCACTGAAAGATGAATTACTGGCCACATTTTATAGGCTCAGTTATTAAATACAGTAAAAACAAGAATAAAGGAATCTAGTGGTTACATATTTAGATTACCTATTTCATAATATCTGGTCATGCAATTTTGTCCTTTAATATAATTTATAATAAGTAATGTAATAGCAGTTAAAATAAGTTACTTATGTAGTGAGGACTAAGGTAGAAGGCATGGTATTCTATTAAATGTGTAGTGACCTTTTTTTATGGGCTTTAGAGAACAGTTTAAGTCATGTATAAAAATCAGAAATAAATTAGTAAGTTTTAGACCTCATGGTCAAACTTTCAACATTGTATTTAGTGAAATGAAAACTCACTGGTTCAGAAGCTAGTATAGAACATTTTCATAGTAAGAGTTAGAAAACAGCCATTTTATAAGATGAGGAATAACTATAATTGAAATGAATATTTCATGATACATTGGTGAATAAATTTTTAACTACCTTTTTGAAAGATAAACATCTGATCTGAAAGAAACATTTAAAAGTTTTCTCTGTGGTTTTTATCTAATGTATTGTGAAAATTTTAGTAGTATTGAAAGCTATTTCAGTTACATTAAAAGGGATCAGCATCAATTATATGTACTGCTTGAGATGTTCAGAGGTGCCTGTGTGTGTGTGTGTGTATGTTCATATGAAGAGTATGTTCTCTAGATAAGTGCTGAGGAAAGCTGAAAGAACAATCTGCCTTTAGGTATGTGAAAAGCTTGTTTTTGAAGCGCTCTTTGCATTGCACTCTGAGCTCTCCCATTTTGGATAATTTGACAGTATTAACTCTCACTTCCCCACGCTGCTATGTGCTATATATGACACAGGCCAACACAGGCCAAAATAGACCAGTCTATTCTAAAGCTACTCTTCTCTTTTAGTGGGAATTTATAAGACACATAGAAACTATT
>PITA01008970.1:0-80473 GCA_004023965.1 Spilogale gracilis
CTCAATCCTGTATTTTCCTTCGACCTTCCTCTGTCTTCTATTGGTCTTCAGGTAGTCAAGTTAATAGAGCTTTCAAGAGAGGATTTTACAGCTGGTGGCAGAGAAAGTTAACTGCCCTGAATCATGGCAGGTCGTTCTGTGAAGCTGGAAAGGGGACAAAAGTAGTAAAAAAGTGTCCATATAAATCCCTTGAAAAATAGCAAACTCGAAGGCTACTGTTTTTCAGCTACGATAACTTTGGACACTGTGGAATTTTTTTTTTTTTTTTTTAAACAAAGAAAACGGACTTTGGTTTTGAACTAAAAAACCCCCTGTGTCATCCCACAGGAAAACAGCCACATTCTTACTTAACACATGTTGCCCTCTAGCAGATAGTTTAGTATTGCAAGCGTTTTGTTCAGCACATTTTTTTTCCTGACCATCTCTCTGGCATAATAGAGTGGGTCTAGGAAGACAGGCAAAGGAGAGCCTGCTTCCTCCCCTGCACTTGACCTGCCAGGGCCCCAGTGTGTTTGGTCCAAAGGCTGGCCAGCACTGGAATAGACACAGAACTGAAGAGCAGATGGGCGCATAATCAGAAGCTGGGCCAAATGAGATGAAGTAGCCTCACTCTGCAGGACTCCCTGCCATGACCAAGAGAAGGGCTGGACGGCGTGCCAGAGGAGGGCTGGCTGGATAGGGAGTGCAACTGGGATCTCAGGATGAGGCGCTTGCCGTGATCATGAATGGTCGTGTGTTTTGTAAAAAGCTGGGGAATCGTGGGAGGCCTGGTCACGAGCAGGTACGGGCAGTGAGTGCAGATGCTAACTTGAGCACGTCTCCTAGGGAAATTGTGAGCATACTATGGTGAGGTCTGTGGGGACGCTGCAGATCCCAAGCCTCAGCAGGACAACTGGGATGCCCCCCTCTTGCTTTGGGAATCGGTCCATTTTCAAAGCGACACTCATGAATACACACGGCAAATGCACTGAATAGTCATTGAACTTGGAGTGCAGGAGCGGGTCATTGTATCTGCGGGTGTTCAGCTCCTGGTAATAATCCTATCTTTCATCTGCCTATTATGAAGACATTGCATCAGGCTCAATGCCATGCCCTTCATATTTTTAAATTCGCTTCCATGTTTAATTAATATAAGTGCAAAAATACATTTAAAATGAATTACTCTTGCATAGAATTCTATATCTCACAACTCAGCATCTACAAATAAAGGAAGCCATAGCTATTATGAAAATAGTTCCTAATAGCCTGGAACTGTGACCTAATTGCAGGTTAAGTTCACACCATGATGTAAAAAGTGACATTGCTATTACTTCAGGATCATTACCCTGTGGGAAAGAATGGGTTGCAGTTAAATTATGGTAAAAGGGTCATCGGATTCCATCCATATCAAGAAAGAAGCCAAAATGCTGTAGATATGGAAAACCACATGGTATACAATAGTTGAAAAAGATGGAGTCTTTAAGAAAAAAAAAATAATATAAAAAAATCTCCCTGACCGTGTGTTTCACTGACATCCCAGGCAGGTGCTGGGGGCTGGTGGGATGTTAGCGGCACGACAGTCTACCCCCACGTGGCCTCCTGGTTTCTGACGCCTAAGGACGGCTACATCCGCCTCTTCCTGCCACTTCCCTTGTGCCATTGTCCCTTCTCCTCCACTCCACGCCACCATCTGACCTATGTTACTAAAATGCAGATCTGACGGTGCCATTTCTCGGCTGGACATCCTTCAGCAGCTCTTTACCGCCTATCGAATGAATGGTTCTCATGTTGCCAGGCAAACCTATGAGGCCCTTGGAGATGCTACTTCCCACGGCTCATGTACTATCTCTTCCCTCTCTTTTCTCCTGCTGCCCAGACAGCTGGTGCTTGACAATTGCATTTGCTTGTGTTTCCTCTCGGTAGAGAGGCAGCCAGGTTTCATCCTGGCCAAGCCCCATCCCATAGCTGCCTGCCCATGCTTACCTGCCCTGTTAAGGCTCAGCTCAAACATCACGGCCTCTGTCATGTCTTTCCTGATTCTTCCCCTCCATCTTCTGCACCAAACAGCATCTTGGTTTTCATCAGTGCAACTGTGTTTATCTCATTTTTATCCACTCTGATCATGTGTTATCTCCCTCATTGAACTGTGAGCTGTTCATGACAGCCACCAAACTCTGTGTCCCATAAATCTCACTAGGACCTAGCTCACTGCCTGATCTGCAATAGGCAGTCTCTATAGGATTGTTAAATTGTTTTAGAAAAAGAAAAAAATTGGTCTGAAGAAGAGAAGATAGAGGGGAGCTGGTAAGTGTCCTGAAGTATAAGAAGGACGGCCATATGGAAAAGAGTTTGGACTTGTTCTGCTCAGCTGTGGGCGTGAAGTGTGACCAACGTATAGAGGGTACAGTGTGAGACGGAAATCATACAGAGAAAAATGCCCTAAATGTCAGCTGTGCAAAGACAGACTTAGCTGTTGTCTCTTGAAACAGGCAGTATCTAATTACTGAGGTACTCAGGCTCAGCTGGAGATTTTGTAGGAATTATTCAAGTATCTCATGACTACACTGGTTGTCTTTCTGTTTATGATATAATAATTAAAACATGGCATCAAAGTCCTATTACCCTAGCTCCCTGTATTTCAGAAAAAACAAAAAACAAAAAACCAACACCCCCAAAACCTAAATAATACTGTTAGGACCAGGGTGCCTGGGTTACTCAGTTGGTTATGTCTATCTCCAGCTCAGGTCATGATCTTGGGGTCCTGGGATTGAGCCCCATGTCAAACCATGTCAGTAAGGAATCTGATTCTCCCTCTGCTCTCCCCACCTCTACTTGTGCTCTCTCTCTCAAATAAATAAATAAATAAAATCTTAAAAAAATTTGTCAGGACCTAGATTTGCCTAAATCATTGCCCTCAGATGCTTGATACTAATTATTGAATGTTAAAGATTATCGACGGTTGATTTTACAAGGACAGTTACTGAATGTATGATGTAGTTCCAGGGAGGTTTGTAACATACTTCAACATTTAAGATTCTGACTTTTGCAAATGATATTACATGTTACTGGATATGTCCGCATGATTCTTAAGGGTGACACTGAAAAGAGGTTTCCACTTTCCTCCCTTCATCTTAAGGTGGCATCAAGATTGTGGTTACGGTTTTTCTTTTCACTTATAGTTTGGATTCATTCCCATGTCTGATTGGGCCTTTTTGTTTTTGCTAAGAGTTAGCTGCACATTTTTGGAAAAATAGGAATTCCTACAGTGACATTTTTTAAAAAAGATTTTATTTACTTGAGAGAGAGGGACGCCTGCACGAGAGTCGGGGGGAGGCGCAGAGGGAGAGAGAGAAGCAGGCTCCCCATAGAGCAGGGAGCCCAATGCGGGGCTCAACCCCAGGCCCTGGGATCTTGACCTAAGCCGGAGGCAGACGTTTAAACAACTGAGCCACCTACGTGCCCCTCCCTCCTGACATTTCTAAAGACCTATCACTTGAAGATTTCATAGTTTATATGATTTAATGCTGCTTTTTTTCCTACAGCACTGTGGGACAGATAAAATGGTGGGATGGATCTGAGATGCTGGGCCATTATGATGGCACAAGGCTAAGGTCATTTTCCCGCTCTTCATAAACTCCGGTTTTTACTGCAGCTGCCAACCCTTGCACAGCCCCGAATTGGGTTTCTTTATGTTATGCAACCTCCTAAGAATGATTTCTTATTATCTAACTAAACCCCAGAGGAAGCTGGACTCACATTAGTGGGAAAGGACCCTCTTAAAGATGGTGACGGCTGTTTGAAATGTTGTGTGTGTAAACACTCATTCAGGCTGCAGATCAGGCAGGGTTCTTCCAGCTGGGCTCAGGACAGAGAAACTGGCTTTCTGAGCAAAGCGTGTGGCACGATGGAGCAGAACAGTAACAGTGAGTCCCCACCTTTCTAGTCGGTCTCGAACGACGCTACCGCTGTAGGGGAGAAACACATCTCAGGACACTGCCTGTGCCGGGCCCCCATGCTTGAATGAACTAGGGAAAAACAGTTTCTGGACTTTCAGAACTGAGGACTATCCTTGGACAAAAGTGACCTTTCCAAGGTCATTCTGTCTTGTTAGAGGGTATCTGAGTGCCAGGAAACCAGTGCCTTTCAGCCTGTAATTACTATACAGGAATACAAATACACTAACAACTTTTCACCGAAGTCTTACACAGTGAAGAGCACAAAAATGAAACTGCTTATAATTTTCCGCCTATCTTCTTCTTCCCCAGTCCCCATCTTCCTTGGAGAAATAACAAACTCAAGCTAAACAGGTTTGGTTAATGTATTTGTATTTTATTAAACTGTAATTCTTTTTCTGAGACGCTAGTTGTATGAGCTACTAAGAATTTTCTTATGTGATGTTGCAGAAACAGTCTATTGCTCACAGAAGGGAAATGTGCTAGTAGGTGAAAGAATTTTCAAAAGGGAAGAATGGCCAACTATGTGATATAGTTAATTTTTCTATTGGATCTTCATTTTTTTTGCTTAGTGGAAATACTGCAATTTTGAGGGAGAACAAGAGAAACCCTATAATAACATAGCTCCTAGTAATGCTCATCTCTTAATTTGTCTGCCCCCAATTTCTATGTAATGGGGACTGCTCTTCCCCTCTCCCTGTGGTTCTGGTGGGCCTGTCCATCAGTGGTGGAGCCAAGGGTCAAACATAAAAGCTCATCTCCGCAGACAGAGTGATTGGTCCAGAGTGGCTAACGAGGACCAGTCAGAGTTCTTTTGGGGACTTGAAAGGTTGGTTCCCTGACAGTTTCCCATTCAGAGACCATGAGCTCTGTTCTCCTGGGGCTCTGGGGCATTGAGCCGAGCTTCCCCTGTGCAGAGACAGAACCTACCAGAGAACGAAGGCAACACAACCAAGAGATGAAGAGACCCGGCCAGAGTCTTAATCACATCAGTTGAAGCTCTGCATTCATTCTCCCCTAATATTATTCCTTGAGCCAATAAATTCTCCTTTTATAAAGTTTAGATTTGAAAGGAAAGAATACTTATAAATTAGATATCCTGAATTGAACTCAAAACTATGACATGTGGATTATCTAAGGGAAGGAAATATTTTAATTTATCATCAATAGCACTTTCCATTTAAAGATCAGAAAGCATCTTTAAACATGAGGTTTTTGGAAGGTGAGAAAGTTGACCCCCGCATAGTTTAACTATATGATATGGGAGGTGAGAACACTGAAACACTGCATTTATGTATATTTTAAGGCAAATGTCAATTCTGCAATGCTTTGCTGTCCCTCTCAAAATTCAATAATCTATGGTTGAAAACCACTGAACATAAGGAGTAATATATTTTTAAATTAATCTAAGTGGTTAGAACCACAGCTGTCAACAGGCCAACTCCCTGGGAATTATTTTACTTGGAACACGACTGACATTTCCACTCTTTTGTCTATCTCATATACCGACAATGACAGGCACACAAAACCTGCCTTAATCAGTCTATTAGATAAGGAAAAGGAAGAGAGAAAAAGGAAGCTTGCAAATTAATTTTATCTGTGTTGTAGAACTTAAAAAAACAGACATGATATCAGCAGTTATTTATTCAGCTTCCGTAACATACTATGTCAGGGAATTATCACACAAATTTCCTGGGGAATTTAATTAGTGAGAAGTTGCCAGATAAGAATAGTCTAAGCCCTTATTATCCAAACAAAATCTTCAATGTATGACAGGTACCTGCAGAGTTATAACACTTTGAAGATGAAACAATATTAATTTATGGTTATACGAAATTGGCAAACTCTCCTCCCCACTCATGCCTCCCACATTCTGAATTTAGACCGCTCTTCTCTGGACAGGACAGGTAATTCCTATCTACCCTTACCATCACCTACTGTGGATGAGCTCTCAGGCTCTCTCTCTCTCTCCAAAGCCCGGGTTAGTGACCCTTCTCCAGTGCATACCCATATGGGAACACATGTCACATTAAATTGTGACTGTTCCTCCATTACACTGGGAGCGACTTGAAGCAAAGATTGTGTTGTACTCATTTCTGGATCCCAAAAGAATACACGGTTCCTGGCACATAGATGATGTTCAATAAATTATGTAATAATGTATTATGTAAATTATTATGTAATACGTTCTTTGTTTTAATGAATATATGAGTGCTGATTAGACATTGTGCTTTGGGAAGGAGACTCTAGAACCAGCAGTGAAGATCTTACTTAAAAGCTATCCAACACATCAAATTAAATAGGGTTTAAAGACAAGAACATATATTCAAATGAAAATGTGCTTCAGTGGTTGGTGGTCACCAAAGCTATGACCTACCAGAGTACAGGGACACGACTGCACATACCTGTCAGGTCAGTAGCTCTCAGCCCTGGATGGCCCCTAGAATCCCCTGGGGCACCTCTACGACCCATATATATACCTCGTTCCCATTTAAATCAAGCTCTCTGGGGGTGGGTACCAAACACCAGAATTTTTCAAAAATTCAGTAGGTGACATCAACATTTAGCCAAGAATTGAGATTAGCTAACAGGTAGGAGAGCTTCGTACCATAAAGTTGGCTTTCCTATCAATTTCCTATTTTTTCTATGGAAGTGATTGGGATCAGGGCCTAATGCAGAGCCTATGTATAGAGGGCTCATTGTGTGATGGGCATTGACATACAGCATTTCAACAAAATCCTGATCGTTCTCCTTCATGCACAAGGACATTGAAGCTCCAGGGCTTAGGAAGTAGCAGACCCTGGACTGGGAGCCAGACCGTGTCCTTTCTAGGATCTACGCTGGACGGGTTGGATGGGAGGCTGATTACTCTGGACTGAGACCTGGTCAGTGACCTCTGTGTATATAATTGGTTAGCCCTACAGATAATGAACTATTTATCCTTCCCCAGGTTAAAGAGATGTCAGGAAATAAAGATGGAAAGGCATACTGTTAAATGTGATTCTCATTCCAGGGAAACTCTTGTTGGGAGGAGTTTCCATAAAAGACACTAGTTAAACAGACAAACTAACAACCTAAAGCAAAAATTAAAATTTGAATAGCTTTTATAGTTTACTTGTGAATTCACATGTATGTTTTATTCATCTAACAAACATAAAAGAAATGTCATCTCTGTTCCAGGTTCTAGAGTATGTACTGGGATATGAGAAAGAATAGCTCGATCTTAAGATGGACATAAGTATTCTGTTAAAGAAATAAGCAAACTCCCCATTAAAAAAGTATTTTTGAAGGTTAAAGACAGGATTTTGTTTTAAGTTTTCAGAAAGTTATCTCCTTAAAAAGATGTTAAATTACAAAACATGTGGTACTACCAGGAAATAAGAAGGAACCAAAAATCCATAGGTATTACGACTGGATTCTTGACCTACTTAGAACTGTTTAGGAATGTTAATAGACCGAAATCTCTCTTAATTTACCCCAGGCTTTTCACATATTTTAATACTCGGCTGGTGTAAAAATACAACTGTCGCCAGTGATTTAAAAACTATTTTGTTTTCTATGACTTCCAGGGTCTAGCCACATTTCTTATCTTTGATAAAATAATTAAAATCCCATTTCACCTGTATTTCATAATAATTATGTACAGAATTCTATAGGGGAAGGCCAAGGACTCCCCTGGGGCAAAGGAGAAGGAGCTGAGAATCACCACGCAGGGAAGCTTGGAGAACAGTACTTGGTGTACTCGTTCTTAAATAGCAAGAAAGAAACAGAATTCATGTGAACTAAGACAGAGTCGAGTCCCATTGCCCTTGTAAGGAAGTGAAATTTGTTTAAGTTTTCACTTAACCTCGGAGAGAGGTCACTTCTGGTCATACTGACCATCTGGTTCATTCATTTGTAACAATGCCATGTAAGGGTAGTGTCGGCCACCAGAATATTGGCTTCTTGGCTGTGGGTTCATGGCCTGGCTCTTCTTCACTAATACCCACCTTTACCAGACAGTTGTGTCTGGCACTGTGCCAACTGCTTTCCTTGTCCTAACTCGTTTGATCCTCACAGCAACGCTTTACGATAGCCCCACTTTACATATAAGGAAACTGAGGCACACAGTGATTAAGGCACAGGACCAGGGCTGGGGTTTGAGTGAAGGTGCTCTAGCTCCAGAACCCATGTTCTTCCTCCATGTGGATGCCTGCTTCCCCTCAGCCATAGCTCCTGGTCTCTCTTTGCCTCCAACCTGTAAGCTGAAAGGGCCACTGGGGGTATTCAGAGCTTGCAGAGAAAAGCAGTCACAGGGAACCTATTGGGTCAGGAAAAGTGGAGCCATTGTCCCCAGGAAGCTCAGCGGTCTCTCTGACTGGGCTGCTCATAGCGACTTGCTGGGATGGGTGGTACAGGCTTATGTGGCTCTAGTCAAAGTGTGGATCGCCCATTCTGTCTGGTGAGAAGCTACATGTTCCTCAGGCCAGATCTGCCTTCTCAGGGAGAGCTGACTGACTGAATTATGGCCCAAAAGGAAGAAGCAGTACTCTGGGAAGGGCACATTGAGGTCTGAGCACCTCAGCCCAGGAAAGATGTGTGGAGAAGTACTTTGTAGAGAAATAAGAGAGAGACATGTCATCTTGGACTTTGGTTGATGGAACTCAAGCTGTGCTCACCAGAGGGCATCTTTGGGAAGAGATTACTGAATGGGAGTGAATGGGAGTCGGTGAGAGGAAGATTGTTAAGAAGATTGTTAAGATTGTTAACCTCAGCTCTGTTGACATTTTGGACTGTTGTGTCTGGGGGCTGTCCGTGTATTATAGGGCCCTGGGGAGCATTCTTGGCTTCTACCCCCTAAATGCCAGTGGCATCCCTCCCCGCAGTTGTGGCAACTGACAATGTTTCCAGGCATTGCCTAACGTCCCCTGCCTCCAATTCCCCCCACCCCCTTCACTCTGTTGAAAACCACTGTGTGCAAACTGCCACACTGGAGGTGAACTTCTGGAGACCTGAGTCTTTCTAAGCTCCAGACTGTCTTTCCTCGCTTAGGCTGTGCAAGAAGGAGGTGGATACAAAAACTCTTGAAATTTCATTTTCATTTTGCCCCCTCCTTCCATCCCTTTTTTTCCCTTTGGATTTGTTTTTCCCTCTTTCTCTTTCTTTCCTTTCTTTCCTTTTCCTTTCCTTTTCATTTCATTTCTTTTTCTTTTCTTTTTTTAACATACTACCATCTTTTGGAGAGGATATAAGAGGAATCTCTTGTCCTTAGGTCTCCTGAACTTCACTTATCAAGGCCAAGGAGCAGCTGTCCCTCTAAGTCACCTGTAATAATGTTTTCGGTATTGATGTGTAGATACTATGGCAAAATGACTATTATAAGCAGAAAGCAGTATCTGAGATCCCATTCCTTATCCCACTTTCTGACTCAACATTCTTTATTTCTTTGCTCATGAAGAAACTAAGTGAAGGAGAGCAACCATCAGGGGCCCTGCTGGGCTGACGCTCTCCCCAGGGAGCGCCCACCCTGGGGATGAAGGAGGGTCGCATACTCTCCTTCAAAGTGCATGCCATCCTTCCGATTGCTTTTATCAGCACGTCTCTTGAATTGCTCTTTGTAAAATAAGAGGAAAAAAAATAACAATTTAAAAATAAAATCAGAAGATAATATTTGTGTGAATAATAAAAGCAGCAGCCAAAAAGGCTTAAATGTCAAGTAAAATGTCAAATTAAAATGAGAAACACACACACAAGAGTCAGGAATAATTAGTGGAGAGTAGATGAAGTAAAAATAAAGCAAAGAATAATTCACAGCCAAGAGTGAAACACTGAAACTGGACTTTAATAGAAAAGAATCGGTAAAATATTAAAATAAGAGAAGATGAAGATGCCTGGGTGGCTCAGTGGGTTAAAGCCTCTGCCTTTGGCTCAGGTCATGATCTCAGGGTCCTGGGATCCAGGCCGCATCAGGCTCTCTGCTCAGTGGGGAGCCTGCTTCCTCCTCTCTCTCTGCCTGCCTCTCTGCCTACTTGTGATCTCAGTCTCTCTCTCTGTCAAATCAATAAAAGCTTTAAAAAAAATAAGAGAAGATGATATAAAAGGGCAAATAATTTAATCGACCAAGAAATTCAATGCTTTCAGTGAAAACATGAGTGGGAGTAAAAGTAAGGCTAAAATAAAAATAAATCACTGGACGATATTATCAGCTTAGGAAAGAATTTGTGATGGAAAAGGATGTAGTCAAAGATAATTAATGGGGGTTGCCTGGGTGGCTCAGTTGGTTAAGCGACTGCCTTCGGCTCAGTTCATGATCCCGGAGACCTGGGATCGAGTCCCACATCGGGCTCCCTGCTCGGCGGGAAGCCTGCTTCTCCCTCTGTCACTCCCCTTGCTTGTGTTCCCTCTCTGGCTGTGTTTCTTTGTGTCAAATAAATAAAATCTTAAAAAAAAAAAAAGATAATTAATGGAAAGTAAAACAGTGAAGTGAAAAAAAAGAATGGGGAAGGGCTTAATACAAATAAAAAATGATCAAAAATATTTCTTAAGAAAAAACAATTCAAGCAATTAAAGAGAATAGTGAACTTTAAGAACAAAAATCAAGTGAGTCGACACAGTGAAGCAACCCAGCATAAGACCAGAGCTGGTGCGGCTGGCTACGTCAGAGATCGGGTTCCAGAGAAAAGATAGTATTTGCCAAATATCTGCTAAATCTGGAAACGAGGCCTTAAAGAGAGTCGCTGGGCAGAGGTGGTCCCCTGGTTTGGTCTAGAAGGGGCCGGACTGTGTGTTCAGGGGGGAGGGCAGTGCCACCCGGAAGCCTGTAAGTTCTCCGCGGGATGGAGGCAAGACCCCATCAATGGGCTGGCATGACATTGCAGAACAACACAGTTTCTTGACCAGTGGTGACATCACACACTTGCCTCCCTGGGTTCTCAACTACTCTTTCTCCTCTGGAAAGTCTGAGTTGACCTGAACCCAGAACACCCTGTGGAATGCTCCGAAAACATGATTGCTTTCAGATTTTTTTTTTTCACATTAAGCTAGTCTTCATTCATCCAGAAGAGGGCGCAGGCACACGCATGTTGATCCCAGAACAAGGAAACTTCAGCTCCTCTCCTTCCACCCAGGGCTGCTTAATTAGGGGAAGGGAGGGAAATCTGAAGAGGCAGAAATCAGAAAGGGAGATGAACTATGAGAGACTACGGACCCCAGGAAACGAACTGAGGGTCTCAGAAGGGAAGGGGTGGGGGAGGGGGTAACAGGGTGATGGGCATTAAGGAGAGCACGTGTTGTGATGAGCACTGGGTGTTACCCCTCACTAATGAATCACTGAACAGTGACATCAAAAGCCAATGATGTACTATACAGTGGCTAACTGAACATAATAAAAAAAACTGCAAAAAAAAATTACCGTGAGTATCAGAATACTAGGAACACTTGTTGGTATCTACGTACGGACACACCCTTTCACTATAGTTTCATTCCCTTGGACAAATTAGAAGAACCATACTAGTTGGATTATTTGAACCATACTAGTTGAACTAGTTAAACAGTTTAGAGCACACAGAAATGACTAAGGATTACACAGGTAAAAGGCTTGTTATCTTTCTTCTGGGGGTGCTCTGATGACTTTAATGCCTTAAAATGATTGTTCCCACATTTTAATGATTACTATTTCCCACACCATCCCTGTATTAGAAAAGTAAAATCATGCTGCATTAATTCATTTGATATGTGTTAATCATTTACTGTTTGCCAGGCAAATGATGGATAGGCAACTTAGCACATGATGAAGAAGATTCAGACTCTGCCGTTATGGAATTTACAGTCTTCTTAGAGCGATAGACAGATACACGGGCTGTTTCAGTGCGGTGTAACAGGTGATGGGTTAGAAGGACACACAGGTGCTCCGGGGGAAGACAAGAGACCACTCTCACAGCCTCAAGGGGCTCCAGGAGGTTTTACTGGGGAGGCTGTAGGTGAGGATATGTATATGATGATGAGGCAAAACAGTGGGGTAGTCTGGGTGGGAGGTGTGTTTCAGGCCCAGGGAGCAGCATATGCAAAGGGCTTGGGGTCAGACACAGTAAGGCAAGTAGCCCAGTCCTGGGCTAGAGTGCCATGCAGGGGAGCTGGCGGACAGACGGGGTGGAAAGGCGAGTGTGGGGGAGGCAGAGAGAACCTTATGGAGCCCATGCTGAGGGGGTGTGTGCTGAAAGTGTTGGAGGTCCTGATAACAAGGAGGGATTGCAATAGAGAGCGCGGACAGCCTCTATTATTGTCCAGCAAGAATGGACAGAGTGTGCCGTATCTGGGGGGGGTTGGCTGAGGGGAATCCCTGTGAAGGACAATGCAAGGCTGCCTGAGTAAAGCCATGGCAGCCACTATCGACTGAATGTTTGTGTCCCTTCTCTGACCCGTGACTCAGACTCAGATGTTGAAAACTAATCTTCAATTCAATGACATTCAGAGGTGGCGTTTTTTGGGAGGTGAGCACCTCATGAGGGTGGAGCCCTTGTGAATGGAATCTCCCTGCAGCTTGACCTGGGACTTCTCAGCCTCCAGAACTCTGAGAAATACATTTCTGTTGTTTATAAGCCACACAGTTTGGGTATTCTGTTCTAGCAGCCGGAATGGGCCGAGACAGTAGCCAAGATGGAAAGCGGTGATGTGTCTGAGCCATTTAGGAAGTAGATTCGTCGGATACAGTGGCTCAGTCATCAAGGGTGCCGGCCAGGTTTCTGGTTTGGCAAACGGGCTCTAGGTATTGCCTCGTGGAGACACATAGAAAATACGTTGCATTTGTCACAGACCTGAGAACACGGAAGTTGCTGGGCATGAGTGCTAGAGCTGAGCTCAGAACAAGCTGCGATTTGGGGCTCTGTTGGACATATGGTTTCAGGGTTTGGGAGAATGATTGGGGGATCGCGTAGCAGTAGTGCTGAGAGGCCACAGTTGGTATTTGCGGGCTTGGGAGTGGGTGGGTCCCAGGGCGGAGAAGCTACAGGGAGTAGGAGAAAGGGGAGAGAGCGGGACAGTGCATAACCACAAGGGTTAGGGGAGCCAACGAGGACAAGGAGGCAAAACAGGACCCTAGGAATGGCTGGAGAAGTAGGGAAAAAATCCCAAGAGAATGAGGTGGCCTGAATCAAGGAAAATGGCGTGTCATGGAGAGAGTGACCCATTGCGCTAAATGCTGCCCCAAAAGTCAAGTGAGGTAAAGACTGCAAAGTGCCAATTACATTTTGGAAGAAAGACATTTTTGTCTTTTTGGCTGGAGAGATTTCAGTGGAGTGATAGAAGCCGAAGCCAGAGAGAGGATAAGTGGGGATGTGGACACTAACGATGCAGTGACCTGTGTGTGCTTGTGTGTGTGTGTGTGTGCACACATGTGTGTGTTAGGGTGACAGCCCCTGGCAATCATTACAGGGTATGGGATTGGAAGAGGCTTTATTTTCCTCCCTGGGAGGAACTGGGCACGTTTAATGCCAATGGACATATTCTAGCAGGAGAGGTTGTGAACTATTTCCCATGTCCTGAAAACAAGGCTGGTGATGCTCCTTTAATTATTCGTTTCAATTAGGTGTGCTTTCAGAAAGGTCTCCTTGAAGAAGAATGTGTGTGATCATCTCGATTTGAGAACTTGTATCGGAAGCCAGTGTTTCTGCATCTGCCATTGACCCGAGGGAGCAGATTTAGATGGAATTCACTGTCTCAGCAAAGTGCTCTCAGGCAGGCATGCTGGGAACGTAAACTTCTACATCAAGAAGGCACCCATAGAACTTTTGGTTCCTTTACTTTAAATTCTACCCTTAACACATTGGAGAGAGACACAAAACTGACCTTCCCTGTTCTCCAGACAGAATCCCCCCCCAACCCTCCAAAAATTGCAGCAGCTATACTTGAAAGACAAGAAAGAACTGCACAGATCAAATCCAATTGCGTGGGAAGAGAAACATATAAGGAACTGTCAGTTCACTGGAGTTTTAAAAATGAGATGTTTTATTCCCCGAAGAAATATGGTTAGAGCTGTTTTTGGCACTAGAGAACGTTTCTCTGTTGTTTACTTTTATTTCTAACCAGAATCTCCTGGGGAGCAAGGACTACATCCAATGCCCTTCGCGCCTTTCCAGCCCATGGGACTGTCTGGCATTTTGGTCCCATGTGAAGCATTTAATTGCACCTTGGGGGGTGGCGGGTTGCAGGGTAAGTGATCTGGGCATGCTCCATTCAGACAGCATTGCTCAGAAGTCTGAAACACGTGAAAGGAGAGCAGACAGTAATCAGGTTAAGGAATTCTCAAAGGAATACGGGTCTCTCATTCTAAATAATCCAGGAGAAGCTCCCTCATAAATCTCCCAAATGGAGCTAAACCAATTGCAAAATATCTGTAGTTCCAAAGTTAATTTCCTCTACCTGGCCACTGAAGCCTGTTTTAATACCTATGTTCAGTTATAAGGATAATGGCTGCTCCTGGGTTTCCTGTATTACACAGAGAGACACAGTCCTGGCTTTAAGTGCACGAGGATTATGGCTGCTCTATGTACACTCACTACGGTATTGGTAAGTTATCTAAATAGCTCTGAGGGGTTCCAATTAGCCCGAGGAGGCAGGACCTGCTGCCTGGGGTCAGAGCAGCTAGGGTATTATGTCTATCTTGACCACACACACTCAAGAAGGCTTCTTTACTGGGGCTGTTTCCCCTCTTGGGAGGATCTCCCTGACATGAAATCTGGTGTGACTCCACAGAAAGCAGAGTTTCTGTATCCTGGCTGCCCTTAGACTGACCCTGGAGTTCTGGAAAACACATGAACAGGAGACCCACCGGAGACCAGTTAAGTCAGAATCTCTGGATTGGGATTCAGGGCATCTCAAGTTCTACAACTTCTCCAGGTGATTCTAATTTGCAGACAGACTTGAGGATTCCAGATTACAGTTTTGAGGGTGAGGACGTCACCTTGGCCTCGTTCTGATGCGTAAAATTTGCACAAACAAAGCAATCATCTACATCAGAGCTTGTATTTTACCTGGCAAGAGGTCACACCGTTGTTGCTGCTGGTTTATAACCACCAGGTTGACTGAGGGACCCCTCCACCGTGCCCCTAAGCGGTAAAACTCACACAACTCCACTGTCTTCACTTTTTATAGCCTTGTTAATAATGAAATAGAATCATATCATCAGAAGACAGTAGGTTAGTTAAACAGAGGATATCCCCAAAGTTAAATTGTATACCAGTATTAAAAGCAATTATGCAAACTGCTTATTCACATTCATTTAACAACTATTTTAATTTTTAAAATCAATTTATTTATTTTTTCTTTTACAAATTTTTATTTAAACTCTAGTTAGTTAACATGCAGTGTTTTAGGCGTAGAATTTAGTGATTCATCACTGGCATACAACACCCCGTGCTCATGACAGCAGGTGCCTTCTTTAACGCCCATCTACCACTAAGTCTCTTATGGTTTATTCCCCCTTTTTTTCCTTCCCATATGTTCATCTGTTTTGTTTCTTAAATTCTACATGAATGTATTATATGGCATTTGTCTTTCTCTATTTTGTTTAGCATAATACCCTCTAGCTCCATCCACATTGTTGCAAATGACAAGATTTCATTCTTTTTGATGGCCGAGTAATATTCCATTGCTATATATATCACATCGTTATCCATTCATTTATCGGTGGATATTTGGGTCATTTCCACATCTTGGCTACTACAAATAATGTTACAAGAAACACAGGGGGCTTTTGTCTTTTTGAATTAGTATTCTTTGGGTAAATACCTAATAGTTACAATTGCTGGATGGTAGGGTAGCTCTATGTTTAAATTTTTAGGAACCTCTACACTGCTCTCCACAGTGGCTGCACCAGTTTGCATTCCCACCAACAGTGTAAGAGGTTTTTAACAACTTTAGAGGATCCTTCAGGACCTAGGCTCTAGGTTATGGGCTCAAGGACTCTAGCACCAAGGAAGGAAGAAGCTTTCACATTTTTCTGAAAGGAAGTTTAAAAAGAACATGCATATAATGATACCACTTTTATGATATATATGCATAAAGACATGGAAGATATGCATCAAATGTGACAGTTATCTTGGTGTGATGGCATTAAAGACAGTTTTAACTCACTTTTTGGATTTTTTTCTATGCTGGGTACTTGGTATTGGTGTAATTTTATGTATATCAGGTCGATATTCCATTCCATTTCTCAGATGTCCCACAGCTCTCGAATGACTTGTCAGAGAGCAGGACTTGTCTGCCTGTCATTGGGGAGTCCAGGAATTGGCGGTCAAGCTAGTTAGAAGCTGCACAAGTTCAACGGCAACCTGGCAATGCAAACCTGACTAGTGAGGTTTAAAGCGTATTCCGTCATAATTACATAATGCTCCTGGGCTTTCTTTCTCTTTATCAGCTTGTTTTTCTGTGCGAGAGCCTGAGATAGGGGCTCAAAAAGTACTTGTTGAATAAGCGAGGGAGTGATCACAAGGCGGAATAACCGGCGTGAAATCACTCACATGCAATATTAAAAGTAGCCGCGAGATGGCGATAAAGCTTAAACAGTGAAGTAGGGGTTTCAAGAAAAAAATCCCGCAGGTCAGGAAAGGAAGACATGCTCCCGTGCAAATTGCCATTAAAGACAGCTGACAGCGCAGGCTATCTCCCACCTGCGGAGCCTCCCATCCCTTGCCCTGCCGAGCAGGGGACTGACAAGTTGGTTGCAAGTGACCGATGTTTTCATGGTGCAGCTGCAGAGGTCCAGGGGCACTGCGGGCCACCAGGAGGAGGGACAGTGGTCCCCAAATACAAGTCCTTAAAGTCATACATCTAACAATGAAGGGGTCACAGGGCTAGCACGCATATACCTAGAACCTTTCCAGGAATTAGCTAGCTAGTTTATGATTATCTTGCTGCTTCACTAATTCTCCAGATATTCTGTTGTTATTATTGTGGTAGCAATTTCTGTAGAAAATCTGGAGCGGTAGGGTGGGCAGGAGAATCTCAGGCAGCAATTGTCTCCTGCTGACAAATGAATGTTTATTGAAAGTTTGTTCCGGGGCGCCTGAGTGGCTCAGTTGATTAAGCGACTGCTTTCGGCTCAGGTCCTGATCCTGGAGACCTGGGGTCGAGCCTCGCATCCAGCTTCCCGCCCAGCGGGAAGCCTGCTTCTCCTTCTCTCAGTCCCTCTGCTTGTGTTCCCTCTCTCGCTGTGTTTCTCTCTGCCAAATAAATAAATAAAATCTTTAAAAAAAAAGTTTGTTCCCCTTGACTCTAATTTTGGATTTTAATTCATAGCATTTAGCATTGGATGCAAAGAGTGCAGGCACTGGAGTCAGGGAGCCTTGAGTCTGGCTCCAACTTTGCACATGACTGTGTTCCTTTTTGAGCTCCTGGTTTACTTATCTGTCCAGTGGGGCTTGTGGGAGGAGTCGGGGGGGAGGATTGTGTTTATAAAGTGCACATAGGAGAGGCTGGAATAATGGGATTTCCCTTCCTTTTCAATTCCATTTTTAGCCACATTACTGGCCTGTGGGTGTTGCCCGGACACTCTGTACTGTTAAGACTCAATGCTTTTTCTCTCCCTCTTCCTTTGGAAGCCTCTCTCCACCTTCTTTGCCGTAAGAAGTCCTAGCATTGCCTCAAAGCCTGGTTCCAAGGCCTGTTTATTCCTCAGAGTCCATCACCCCGTCCCTAAAGAGCCTTCTAATGAAACCTACTCTCCTTTGCTGTTATCATTCATATGACTCATACAACTTGTCCTACTCAGTGCTGGTGGTTTCCCTGTGCCCCCCCCCCCATTGTGAATTCCTTGAAGACAGAGGTCACGATGTCTCAGCACCTCATATCTGTTTGAACAAGTGGAAGGAAGAATTTGATTAATCACACTATCCTGTCTCCGTGAAAAGGAAGACTATGTCTGAGTCAGTGACTGCCTTTGCTTCTGCTCTGTTTTCCCTCTAGCTGAAGATTACTATCAAAGAAAATGAAACACTGTAATAGACCATATTAGTCTGACCACCAAAGTGAGTCCTATATATGAGGATTTTGCAAGCAAGTCCCCAAACCTCCTATGTGACTATAAATCCGTATGGGTGTATTTGTCTCACTGCTTTCCTCGGACAGACCCAGAGCATTCCTCTCCTAATTTGATCCAGAGCTGAAGAGCCACTATCCAGGCAAGAGAAGTTATGCATGTGTACTCTATTATTTACATAAGGTGAAGCCCACATTAAATATATTAAATCATAAATGAGCTGGACACTATCCCAGGCTTTTCCGTTTTTACCATAAGAACCATTTTCTCTAATGTACTCCTTTGGCAAAGACTGATCGCTTTGACAAGATGGTGCAAACTGAGCAAAAACTGCTTGCCTGCTCCCATCATTAGGCTAACAATGGAAGAGAAGCTCCATTTTTCAGGACTTTGTTTGGACAGATTGAGGGTTTGTGGGGAGCACATACTACAGCATTCATATATTCAATATGAACTTTTAGCATACTAATTTAATAAGCTAGTAGCCTTGTAGGGAAAATGTGTCTCTCACGTAGATTCTGAATTCTACCTTTGCGTGATGGTGGAAGAGCTAACAGAAGCCCTATGGGTATCTCATTCAATCTTCCCAACACCTTATAAAGTGGGTCTATTGTTATGCCCATTTTACAGATGATACTTAGGGAGTAAGTGGTCTGCTGAGGGTTACACAGTCAGCAGGTGGATGGAATTCATGCCCAGTTTGATTTCATGCCCAGTTTGATTTATGATATGCCAAATCCTGAAAGGCTTTTAGTAACACCAGATTTATAACTCTTTTATAATCCAATCAAGGATGGGCTGCATGTTTATACAGACTCTAGAAACGTGGTCGGGGGGTGGGGAGGGGTGGTGGTACAAATGCTGTAACAGTAGCACCGGGCCTTAGGGAACTTTGTAGGAGGAGCAGGGAGACCAGGAAGGCTTTTTGAGAGCAGTGTTAATTACGGCATGAAAAGCAGGAGTTATCGGAAGTAGGCAATGGTTATGCTTGCCCATCAGAAGACTCTAACTTAGGTGTTATCCTGAAATTTCAGTTATTTTTTTCCTAATGAAAATGCATCCATTTCTCAAGCCATGTAAGGACAATATAATTTTTGTAATGAAGTCAAATTGTTAGGGTGGTCTCCATTGTCTTTAGCATTCAGCTCACATTTGAGGAACCCAGGGAAAGAAAGGCACTTAAAAAGGTTAGGGTTATGGTATGGATTAAATGACAAGGAACATCATTGCCACCCACTTGAGCTCAATAACATGATCTGTAAAAGGGAAGGGGCAGAAGCCTAGATCTTCACACAGATCACCCTAGTGTCACACGATGATGTTGGAAATGCTGATTTTTGCTTTTTCCAGGGGAAATCGGTAGTGCTTTGGGAATTGTTCCTTACTCAAACATGATGAATGAAGGCTTATACTTGCATATTTAAAGTGCAAACTTATTTTTAAAATATTTTTTTTAAAAAGCGAGTAAAATGACGGAGAGCGAACTAGTGATCTACGGAAGTCCTTACATGTTCTATTTCAAGGAATGAAGATAGGTATTCAATTTGTCATTTAAGAACTTATTGAGCGCCCACATTATTTTGGTAGTTGGGATATAAGAGCAAACAGAAGAGACAAAGGCACTTAGAGTCATAAGCTTATGAAAGAGAGGGGTAGACAGCTATTAAACACTAAATAGAATAAGCAAATTTTTATGAGGGTTAAGTGGTGGTAGGATGCTATTTGTAAAAGGAACAAGTAGAGCAGGCTCAGAAGAACTCCAGGTGTTGGGGCCGTTTTCACGGTCAAACATGGTGACCGGCCTCAGCCTCCCTGGGAAGGTGATGTTTGAGTAAGTGAGGGAATTAACCAAGCAGATGTCCAGGGGAAGGACATTTCAGGCAAAAGCAAGAGAATGCTGGGAACGAAGGCCCTAAGATGGCAACATATTTGGTTCCAGGGAAAAGGAGGGCAACGAGGCTGGAGCAGAGTGGGTGAGGAAGGAGGGAGAAGGAAGGGAGGGTATCGGGGCCCAGACCCGGCAGGACCTTGTAAGCGATTGCAGGGGACTGCTCTGAATGAAAAGGAAGCTGTTGCAGCTTTGGGGAAGAGGAGGCCCACTGCCTCATGTCTGATTTCAAAGGCTCACTCTGGCTGCTACTGAGGACAGCAGGGAAGCAGGGCGTGAGTGGGAGGGCCATCAGGGGAATGGGGCAGATCTCAGGCCATCTGAGGGGCCCTGGACTAGGTGGTAGCAGGAAAGACAGAGAAACTGGCAAGAAGGAGTTTCACGGGTGGGACCATGTGTTTGTAAGATTCACCCCCCACAGAACTCGACTCTGATTAATCTCTGCTGGTCTGAGGATGGTTAAAAAAAAAAATAAAAAAAGGAAATTGTGGGGCACCTGGGTGGCTCAGTTGGTTAAGTATCTGCCTTTGGCTCAGTCATGATCCAGGGGTCCTGGGCTTGAGTCCCACATCCAGCTCCCTGCTCAGTGGGGAGTCTGCTTCTCCCTCTGCCACTCACCCCTGCTCGTGATCTTTCTCTCTGTCATGCTCTCTCTCAAATAAATAAATAAAATCTTAAAAAAAGAGAGAAATTGAACTGCAAAAGATTTTTGCCATAGTTGTATTTCAAATCTATCTTTCAGTTATCTGGCTGATTAAAGGAATGAATCGGTGAAAAAAAAAAAAACTTTAAATGTATCAAAATGGCACTGTATGATACTGAAACGCTGGCTAAAGGAAGCCTGCTCGGCTCATCAGTAAATCTTACTTGCTGCCATCTGCTCCCAGATGTACCAGAAATTTGAGAGAAGGCTGACAAAACCACTTCCATTTCTTTCCAGGCCTCCAACATGCAAGGTCGAAGAGTTTTGGAACCCTGGTTTCAGATTAGCATATATTCCCAAGTATCATGATTTCTTGACATTTGTAATTCTCCAAGCACGCCTTGGCTAGTATGCGTTTGATCATTAAATGTTGTTGTGATAGATATAGATCCAAATATACATATAGCCAGCCACATAGACTTTCTGAAGGCTCTGGAATTCAGTAACTTTTTGCTTTCCACACCTTCCCACCCCACTGAACTTGATGTGATCTGCTGTGGACAATGAAATATGATTGAGTAAAATATACATCTCATGAGGCAGAACACTAGGCTGGAGCTTTAAGAGGCATTGCATGTTTCCACCCTTTACTGTTTTCCTCTCATTATACTGGTATGCACCAGAGAGAGCCCTCCAACGTGAGTTCTGAAATCAAGACACACTGAACAGAGCCATAGCTGGCCAGAGAGCCCACACATAACATGAGTGAGAAACAGATGTTGCAAACTACTGAGATGTTGGAGTTGTTACCGAAGCAAGGGTCACTAATATAAAGTCATTCTGGTTGGGTGCATTTCCTAATTAACAGAAGAGTTTATTTCTTAGAGGGCAAATCTAACTAAAAACATACTTTTTTGGGGCCCTGGACGGCACAGTATGTTAAGCGTCTGCCTTCAGGCTCAGGTCACGATCCCAGAGTCCTAGAATCCAGCCCTGTTCATTGCTTAGTAGGGAGTCTGCTTTTCCCTCTCCCTCTGCCACTCCTCCCTGCTCTTGTCTTGGTCTCAATGAGTGAATAAATCTTAAAAAATAAAAATAAATACATACTTTATTTATCAAAAATATATTATTCAATGCATCTTCAGATAGAGTTAAATAAGACTCCTTTTAATGATCTGAGGTTTTTAAAGTTTATGACTAGTTACAAAATGCTAGTCTAGATAGAGCTTATTAAAATTTGGACTTCTGTTCGAAACTTTTCTACTAAATGACATGTTTCTTAAGACTGAGAATAGTGTTGTGCCCATCTTTGTGTCCCCAGCACCTAGACTGATTTCTGACACCTACTGGACTCAGTAAGTGCTTCTTGATACATGTGGCAAATGAATACAAGCTAAGTGAAAGGACAAAGTGCTTATATTATGCTCTCAGCTCTGGAGGATTACTGCTTCTGTGATTGAAAGCTGATATTCCATGGACGGGTACTGGTGGAAGGCAGGGGGCAGTGATGGACTGGAGGAGGAAGACTATGAATGTTTAGCTTGGTTGACAGTCTTGTGTTGGCCAGGAAGATTTGGGGGAAAGAAAGAACAGAAGAGCTCATGAGCTGCATGCCACAGTTCAGAGGACTCAGCAGAAAGTACTGACTTATTATTACTATTTTTTTACAAGAGGTATTTATTTGAGAGAAAGAGAGCGAGCAGGGGAGGGCCAGAAGGAGAGGGAGAGAGAAGCAGACTCCCTGCTGAGCACAGATGTGGGGCTGGATCTTACGACCCTGTGATCATGACCTGAGCTGAAATCAAGAGTCCGATGCTTAACTGAACCACCCAGGCTCCCCGAAAGCAGTGATTTACTAAGCTTATAACACTGTTAGCCATCCCCTCTACTGTCTTCAGGCACTGAGCATCCTGGCATGCGAGTCCTTCCGTTCCCCTGTTGGTGCATGGTCAAAGGAGACAGAACTCTAAGAGGAGGCAGACAGGTGGTGTTGAGTTCAGGGGGCTCAGGAGAGGTCCCGAGTCCCCAAACTCAGGAGGGCTGGCAAGCAAGAGGAAGAGGCAGCATCCTGATGCTGGCCGACTGAGTGGGACTGCACGTGGCTGATGGAGAAAGTCTCCAGCTCATAAAAAGAGAAGGAGAAGATGAAGGTGAAAAAGAAGGAGACATCTTACCCCATGGCACTGCACGCTGGTCTGAAACCCAGCAGACCTCCCTCGGGACGCCATGCTTGGAATCTAACTTTTTTGCCTCTACATTCCTTTATCCCTCCATCTACTGTTTTTTTGTTTGTTTGTTTTTTAAGTGACAGTTAAGCATTACTTGGCCTACATTCCTTAAGCTCCCGCCTGCCTCAGAATGGTGACTCACCCCAGCAGGGCAAGCACCAGATATGAATAATGACCGAGCAAGTCTCTGCTCACCCCACCGCCCTGTCTCCTCCCTCTACACCAAGCACCATCAGGAGCTCTTCCCCAGCTTCTCTCTGTGGGTTCTCTGCTTGGGTCCATGGTGCTTGGAATCCATCCTGGTAACTGGAGTCCTATATTGTCTATGACTTTGGTCTCAATGACTCACTTAACTTTAAAGCTAGGACTTCAGTTCACTTAGGAAGCCCGGCTAGCCACCTTTTCTACTTCTCCTTTGCTTCCCCAGCAAAGCACTGTTGTGGGAAAGGCAGATGTAGCATCCGGGAGCTGAAATCCTGCAAATCCTTGGGGAAGTTCCTTAGTCTCCCTACTTCTCTCAGTTATTCATCTGTAAAATGGGTGGAATAATACAACTTCCCAAAGGTTGTTTTGGACATTGAACATGAAAAAAAAAAAAGTATTTAAAGTGGTTAGTGCCAACAAGCATTCAGTGAGGACATTTACAATAATAGAAATTATTATTGAGATACTTGTCTTTAATATGGGAATTGCTCAGCATCGAGTGCCCTTTTAACTTGCAAACATTTTTCTTCATTTTCAGGAATGTGTAAGCTTTTGCTATTTGAATGTGTTTTTTGAGCTGCTTTTTTAGCAAAAAGACATAAATTTTTTTTTCTCCTTTTCTTTTTTTTTATTATTGTTTTTTTTATTGTTACTTAAGTTTTTTTTTTTTCCAGTGTTCCAAGATTCATTCCCCATTCCCCACACCCAGTGCTCCACGCTTTAGGTGCCCCCAGTACCCACCACCAGGCTCTCCCATCCCTCCACCCCCCTCCCTCCAAGTCCCTCAGTTTGTTTCTGTGTCCAAAGTCTCTGTTGTTTTGTTTCTCGAAAGGACATACATTTTAATGTGAGGATATACAGTGCTCTGGTTTGCTTCATCACAATGGGGTAGGTCCTGCCCTTATGATCTGCTGAGGGCCTGTGTGCCCATGGGTGTGTGTGCGTGCAGAGGCGAAAGTACGGATGTCCTGTATTCCTAACCAGACAGTACTTGATGAACCCAAAGGATGGTACAAGTGAAAAGAAGAAAGAAAAAGGAAGAGAAATAGGTCCATCAACCCTAGGCCCCAGCCTCACCAACCAGCAGGACCAGGCCCTCTCCAGACAGCATGCAACTCGGGGAACACCACTCCCCTGGGGCCCAGAGTCTGGGCGTTTCTTTTTCTCTGCTGTTTTTTTTGTTTTTTTGTTTTTTTGTTTTTTTTTAAAGATCTTATACCTTTTTTCTTTTTAATTAAAGGCTTGATGTTCTTGTTTTGGTATAGTTGAGGCTGCGTCCTATGGGCAGAGGCTGGGGTGGGGGTCCCACCGCCAAGCTCCATCTCCATAATTCTGATTTATCACTTGGGGAACCTGTGAGGCCCCTGCTGTTGGCAGCAGCATCTTTCTAGTATCATTAAGCCCTCCTGCTGGTCCAACGCCTTCCTCCAAACAGGTGCTTTCAAAGGCCTTTGCATGAGGTTTCCAGAGACCCATTCATCACCTCTCAATGGTGTACACAAAGCTGTCTTGTTACATCTGGGATAATGAAATCACTTTCAAGCTTTACTATGCCAGCTCAGATTCATTTATAACATACTTCTAAGTGCCTTTCAGCTCCTTCTTATTCTACTGAATTTTGGCGAAAACCTCACCAGGAAGGCAAGACACAAGGAGCACCCCATTCTCCAGGGTTGGCTGGGGTAAGGGACTTGCTTCAACCAGGGTGATGGCCAACATGGTCATGAGAACCCTAATACTTCTCTCTACTTCTTCTTTTTTCACTATTGTCATCTTTCTCTAATTTTCTCAGTTTGCTTTGGATGCTCTATTTTGTGCCCAAGTTGATCTTAAGCAGATGTAAACATCTTTCCCTATGGCAAAGGCATTAGTATCTGTTTTCATGTATTCTATTTCTCTTCATAGGTTTGAGGTTATGACCCTACAGTAATGTGGTCACAAGTCATCACAAAGTCATTCTGTGGATTTTGGTCACCACTGTCATGGACCTGCTCAGTCCATTGGCCTCCCCTTGGGGACACACATCTTCTGCTTATCATATCCCTTTTCTTGAGCATCTTCAGTCTCCCCATCTTCATGCCTAATTCTCTCCTAAGGAGGACCTACTTTCTCTTACATTCTCCCCTTAAACTACTATCTTACTTCTCAATTGAATTTCCCATTTCAGATTGCCAGGGCTTGAGGGGAGCAGGACCTCCCTGCCTCCATCATCCTTCTCTCAGGCTGGGGCCCACAGGCCCAGAGGAGGCCCTGCCCCAGTAAATGTCTCCTTCTTATATTTTGGTCTCCCTCATGGCTCGGTAGCCCTTGGCCATGTTGAAGTTGAATTCTTTCTCTTCTTTCCTCCCTCCCTTCTTTCTTTTAATCCCTCCCTTCCCTCCTTTTTCTTTCTCCACCTCTCCCCTTTCTGATACACCATTTGCCCTTACACTTCAGGACACTTCTTCATCTTGCCTCATTTCCTACCTCTCTGATCTCATTTTTGCTCCCTGTCTCCGTCCTGCTTCCTGCACCTTGGATGTTTCCAAGGGGCTGGATTGCAGCTTCCATTCTTCTTCCTCCTGCCTAAATTCTCTGCCTAAATTCAACATTATAGTTTCATTTATTCAAATGCATTTATGTTTATTGAGTTTAACACTGGTCAAGACCATTTGCTAAAGCCACTGAGTCCTGCTATGTCCTAGACCCTCTTCTGGGCCCTGGACCCAGTGGGAAAGAGGACCAATCCCCTGGGGAGGCAGACTGTGAACAAGTGAACCGACATTTCTCACAACTGCAGACATTGGTGAGTGTTAGGAAGGAAGGAAAACAAGATGATGGTCTGGAGAGTGTGGGGGCCAGTGCCCTACCTCAGGGCGGTCAGGGATAGCTCCTCTTAGGGGGTTACATTTGAGCTGAGCCTTGAGTACTTAAGAAGACATGGGCATCTCTGGGGAAAGAGTGTCTGGGGAATGCAAAAGGGACACACATGACATCTACATAGATGACTCAGAACTCGGGGCCACAGTTCAGGACTTTAAAGAGCTCCCTTTCCCTCTCTTTGACGGCTTCCTGGCTATTACCACCATCACTGTGGGAACAGCTTGTCTGCAACCAAACTTTGCGACTGTGCTCTCCACGCAGGTTGGCTCTCTCCTATTTCTGCTTTCCCCACTTCCTAGGCTAGAAACTGAAGCGTCACCGGGCACATATCATTCATTGCCTTCTTTGCAGATGTTCAGCACCTCAGTGACAGTCCTAGTGTCCTTTCTGTCCCTAAAGGCTCTCCCGTCCCATGCAGCTCCTTGTTGCCGGGTTCATCCTGTGACTTGCAGAGGGGGCCAATACCTGCTGCTCGATGCAAAAATACAGAATCTTGCAGGCACTGTGCTCGGCTCATGCTGCCTGCAGGAGGTAGGAAGAGTTCTGCTTTACAGATGGAGGAATTGAGGCTCGGTGTTCCCCCTACATCAAACATTCTGCCTTTCTCTTTCTTTTCTTCTCTCTCTTTTTAAAATATCTACAGGAAAAAGACCCTGTTTCCTGGCCTTATCAACAAGGCTGCAAATTTCCTTTTGAATCACAACTCACTCACCTCCTCCCTTCCCCAACATGAAATCTCTGACTGTGTTAGTGAATAAAATGATGTTGCTTTTACCCACTGCGTTTTCTCACCCTGACCTTCACCTGACCTCCATGTCCGGAATGCCTTGACCTTTTCTTTTGCTTATTCAAATCTTGCTTAATATCTGTTTGTGTTCTCAGGGATGCACTCCCCATTCACTTAGGCCATGAAAACACACATCATATATTATTTGAGGATCAATAGTTCTTTGGCTCTTCATCATGCATACGTTTTCTTGACCATCAGCCCACCTGCCTTGCTGCAGAGCATAGTAGCTGAAAGTGTGACCTCTAGAGCAACAGCCTCGGAGTCTGGACCCCATATCTGTGGGTGGTTGTGTGAACTCGGGGGTTCTAATTCCTCCTCTGTACCCTGGAGTTGATGATGACGGTACCTACTCAAAGTGTTGTTGTCTAGCTTATTGCACATAAGTGTGTAGCAAGTCTGGTAAACGGTACACATGCAATAGTGTTAGCTCTTTGCACTACAGCTTAGCAAGCTATTTGGGGAGTAATGTGGCCTCAATGACTATCCTTCCATTATTGGTCCATTCAAATCAATACATATGTACCTAACAGTCTTCTGGCTATGGTAAGGTTGGAGAGAGATACCCGTGCAGGGATAGAACTGCCGCAGTGGGCCAGCTTTGCCACTTATTTGTGAAAGAAGTGTGATATTGGGTGGGGTTCAGAAGTCAGACTGGCTGCATTCGAATCCTGACACTTTGCCTCTCTGCTGTCCGGTTTTACCATCTCAAACATGGGTATGACAAAATTATGGGCTTTAGAGAGCTCTTGTGAGGATCAAATAAAGACAATAAATATAAAATATGTGGTACTTAGTGAATGTTGGCTCTTGACATTATTGTGTGTTGTTTAGCCCTGAGTAAGTCTGACTGGGGCACCAGGTCCTGAGGGAAGAGTCACAGGTTAGGTCAGAAGGAAACCAAGAGGAATGAAATAACTAAAACACGAGCCTTGAAGCTTCTGGAGGATTCCAGAAGATTCCAGAGGATTCTGGGCACCTGGAAAAAGTGGGAGGAGGATGCAACAAGGAACCGAGGAGTCTCTCAGAGCCTCCCAGTTGGCTGATTCTCAAAACTTCACTGCATGGTGCTACATCTGAATTGGTTGAGTGGCCTTGGACAATCACATTGTTCTCTACTTTAGCTTCTTTCTCTATTTCCACATTCAATTGAGCAAGACAGACCCGGGCTCTCTCCTCAGAGAGCTTAACCCCTCCCAGGTCTCTCCTCTCTTCATCTGTGCTCCTGTCTCTGCATTGTTTCAAACTCATAGTCCAAGTTTCTTGCTTGGATGATTTCCACAGCCTCCTAGAATTGTCACTGCTCTCAGCCATGTCTCTGTAATCTGAGCAAAATTAACCTGCTTGAAAAACATGACTGCAAGCAAGAACGTATTAAAATATTGAAACTGTGAGCCACCGCACTGCATCTCCAGACTATTAACAACCCCCTGCTGCTACACGTGTCATCTCAATACTGTTGATACAGGAAGAGGCAGAGGTGAAATTTTAAGTGCATAAAAGACTAATTGCACGGAGCCATAAATTCCAAATAAGTCCACTGAAAACAGTACATCTGTTTGAATCTGTCTCATCCCTTTTTATTCACCTCCTCCCATTTTAGACAACAGTTCCAAAGTATAATATATAACACTTTCAGGACCCAGGGAAGTTAAGAGGGGGATGGGACAACTTAATGAGGCTGAACAGCACGCAGGTGCTCTAAATATTTCAGAAGTGATTCAATTCTCTGAGGCCAACTCAATAATCCCTAGGGCAAGCACATTAGCAGGCTGAACTCCAGCTGCACTTGGAGATGCTGGCTCACCACTCAGCCCTTGGTCATACATATCATGGTATTTCTTTCCAACTCTTCCACGTATGAGCTAGGCTTTCCTGCACGATGATGTATTCCCTCATGGCAGGTACCAGGGACTCAAGAGATTTACTTTCTTTTTCTGGCTCTACTGCCCCTTGGTTCTATGACCTTGGAAATACTTAATTTCCATTTCAATTTCCCTCTATCTCTCCAATATAGGGGTTGAATTATATCGGCAAGCCCCGATGAGCAGCAGAGTTCTTCCAAAAGTTCATCCATAACAAAGTTCATCCATCCATGCATTGGAATCAATAAATCTATAGGAGCTTATTATTGTCTTGTCTTAATCCACCTATATTTCAAGTATTTATGATTTTATGGGTATCATCAAATTTTGATTTCTAGAGGAGGTCCTTCTGCACATGGTAGAACGTTAGATAAGATCCTAAGATCCTCCATTGCTTTACTATTTATTCATCCTTTCATTTAATAAATATTCATTGAGGGCTCCTCCATAGATCCTCTGCTAAGTGCTCTGGAACCACTGGGGAAAGGCATAATTGGCTTCAAAAAGCAAGACACTAAAGAGACCACTACAGTCCAATGTGATATGAGTCAGAAACACATAGAAGGAATTTCTAAAGGTTTCTATGAGAATATCATGTGATTTTTCCCCACTCTAAGATAAATACTTTGACCATCCCCATTTGAGAAGAGTCAGCTAACACTGGATAATGAATGGGTCTGGATGGGAGAAAGTCGTCTGACTCCAAAGCCTTAATTCTTGGCACTAAACCTGAACTGCTCTGCAGAAGGGGAGTGTGCAGTGCAGTGGGATGGCTGACTGAGGACGGAAGGTTTGGAGGGAGACAGGGAAAGCATCCTGGGGCAGTGATGTAAGTCATCCCACGAATGCGGAATAGTTGGCCAGGTAGACCAGCAAGAAGCTCATTCCAAGAAGAAGTGGGAGCCAATGCAAAGCCACACAAGTGTGAAAGCCCCAGGGGACACCCAGGAACCAGCCAGATTTCTGTGCCCTGAAATAGGGTGATGGAGTGTGGGGCAAAGCTGAGGAGGAAAGGGCCAGACATTAGGAGTCTGTGCACTCTGGTTCTACTGCGTGCTGGATGGTCTGGTAACCGGGAGGTGTTCTCTCCTCTCAGTTGACTAGGACTGGATAGTGTGCATGATTCCATTCCATCTTGTTTACTGGTATTTTCTTCCAGGCGATGTCTGAGTTTGCAAACTAGTCTACCTTCACCTAAATTGACATCCAAGCCTTTGATTTCCTCTGCTGAGCTTCAGAAGGAAACAGCCTCACATACCCTAAAACATGACATATCACAGGCATGATAATCATACAACATGAATACATGCAAGTCATTTCACATTTCGAGAGCCCGTGGTAGGCTCTTGATCTTGACACTGAAGGCTTGCTTGTGAGCCTTGCCTAAGAATGATGCAGGCTTGGGGTATTTTTTCTTGAGACAGATTTTGGGATCAGTATTTCTGAGCCAAAGAGGGCCTATTTATTTATTTATTTATTTAAGATTTTATTTATTTATTTGACAGAGAGAAACACAGCTAGAGAGGGAACACAAGCAAGGGGGGTGAGAGAGGGAGAAGCAGGCTTCCCGCCGAGAAGGGGACCCGATGTGGGGCTTGATCCCAGAACCCCGGGATCATAACCGGGCCGAAGGCAGAGGTTTAATGACTGAGCCATCCAGGTGCCCCAAGGAGGGCCTCTTTAGTCAGACTGTACCGATTAAGTGTGTACATGCCCTGTCTCGTGGGTGTGCCCCAAGAACAGTGATGTGTGTTCATTCCCAAAGGCAGGGAGAAGTTGAAGCTTAGAGGATTGTTTTCTCATTAGGGCAGAATTCTAACTCTGAAGTCTACTAGCTGTGTTTCCAGCTTGGATAAGTCTCTTACTTGCTTCTCATCTCAGTTTCCTGATCTGTAAAAGGGGAATCATAATAACTGTACAGGTGCGAGTATAGCTACTCCTCTAAGTAAGACACCATTGGATGATCAGGAAGATTATAAAATTTATACGTATCTTTAGAATGGTGCCAGGCACTTTGTAAGCAGCATTGGAAGATGCCTTCCTTGTATAGGGGGCTCTGCTAAAAGTGTGGGGGAAATCAGCCTTTGCCCTGCTTAATAAGCCCCAGGCCATGCAGACGGCATCTTCCACTGATACAAGCCCATGGAACCAATCCTGCTCGCAGAGGTGGAGTTCACCCCTATCCACTCATACCTCTTTGTTCTCTTCATTTGGTGACCATGGGGAAATGTTGGAGAAAACATATTCAAAGGCTTCATCAGATGAGGTATAAATTGTTTCAGCCTTCCCATTCCTGTTTTTAATATCCCGAGCTTTATTATAATGTTTGGCCAAAGCACACACGTGTAGCAGCCCCTCGTGATTACTCCTCACAGGGGCCCTGTTCTTCCTTGTTACACACTTATAAACAGAGCAAAGGCACTTCACAAGCAGCCTTTAAGGTGCATGTCATTGTGAGGGTACATTTGGCCTCTACTGTCCCTCACAGAAAAGCCTGAAACCTAGGACAACGCAGGCCAGGCTTCCCTAGCAATTTCTCCATTGATTTGAACTAAAAATTTCCATTGCTGCATGGGAGCTTACACAAATCTCCACAGTAGTGATTGATTTCCAATGTGAGTCCCCAAAGCAGGATAGAACCTGAACAGCACTGGGGGTTATACTTATAGGTCAGATTGGACTGGGAAGCTTCCATTTTCAGTCTGTCAAGAAAAGGGTAAGAAATGGATGAGTTTTATTCATAGGAACAGCCCAGAACAGAATGTTGAAGAAAGCCCTTGATGTGAGGTCAGAAGGCTGAACTTGACTCTTGGCTCTGAGAGGTCTTGGGGAAATCCACCTAATTCTGCTCTTAGTGCTTGCATGGGCCTCGGTGGGCATGGTGCAGATATTGGAGGGAGTGAGTTTCAGTGACTTGCGAAACACATCTGAGTTGGTAGTGGAGTGGGGACTCTCCCCCTTGGCTACTGGGCCAGGGCTCCAGAAGAACCAAGAACCCTATGGAGTCATGATGCGGGAGAGATAATTTTTTTTTCCAGATAAATTGTAACATGCACTCTATTAAACACATTAAATATAAAGTTCATGTATAAAGTTCCTGTGGGAATTCAACCCATATGTTTTCTGAGTCACTTGGAGTTAGGTCATCTAAATGTTATTCTTTTGAGAGGTATTGATTTCCAAAGTGCCCTTCAAGTTCGATCATTTTTATAAGTGTTTTTTTTGGGGGGGTGGGGAAGTACAGAATAGGAAGTTCTTTCCCAGGAATAAATACATTTGAATGCAGGAGGATCTTAAATATTCTTTCAAATGCAATATTTGCTAAATGTGAGTTAGTTCTAATCCTTCACTTAGAAATAAAGGGGGGGGGTGCCTGGGTGGCTCAGTTGGTTAAGTGTCCCGCTCTTGATTTTGGCTCAGGTCATGATCTCAGGGTTGTGAGACTGAGCCCCTCACTGGGGTCATTTTTGAGATTCATTCTCTCTTTCTCCCTCTGCCCCTCCCCTGCCCCCTATGAATGCTCTCTCTCTCAAGACAAAAATTAAATTAAGCTTAAAAAATAAAGGGGAGGGAAAGGGTTATTCACAGCTCCAACCCTCATAACAGCAAGCCGACATAAGCAAAACATATTTGAAGTCACTCAAGTGACTGTCCTTACTTTCCTAACATGATAAGGATTTTGGAATGGGGAAGGTGGAGATCAGCAATATTTTACATTTGTTATGGTTCAACGAAAGGTCCAATGGGATTTGCTTTTTTGTTTTGCAAGGGGTATTTTTGGTTGGATACTTGACATGACCTTTGGAAATATGTTTGATCATCAAATAAGCGCAGTTAATGGAGGGAGGTACCTGGTGAGTGGCTCAGGAACGATACAGTGCAGGGGGTGGGGGTTTAGGAAGCCTACCTGTTGGGAGGTCCTTAGCTTAAAGGAAGAGAAACAGAGAGCATCTAGTGACCCTTGGAATAAGCCTTGTTTTGAGCAAAGAGAGAGACACAATTCGTGGCCATTTGGCATTTATAAAACTGTTCTTTTAAAACTTAAGCTGTGGTTACTAAAACAAAGCTTTGCATCTCAATGAGCTTTGGTAAATCTCGTCTGTCAGATACTTTCTCAGATGCAACTCTTTCTTCCATGTCGTTCTGGAAGAACGGACCCCGAGAATCTCGTTTCTCTAGCTGTTTGTTACTCAGAGCAAGCTGAGCTATCTAGCAACAGTGCCATCACCTAGGAGCTTCCTAGGAATTTGGAATTTTAGGCTTATTCAGACCTACTGAATCAGAATCTGCATTTCGATGAGATTCTGAAGTGACTTCTGTGCACACTGAAGTTTGAGAAGTATTGTTCTAGAGCAGAGGTAGGCACTCTTTCTGCAAAGGATCACAGAGTAAACACTTTTAGCTTTGCACAGAACCACTCAGCTCAGCCATGATGGTTCAGACGCAGCCATGGGCAATCTGTAAACACTGCAGACACGTTCTTTCTAACACCTGGGTGCAGGCTGATCTGGCCTGTGGGCCCAAGAGTCACATGCTTATGATGTTACTGTTACAAAGGCTCTTTCCCTTGTCTCTTCACTGTCCCTTCATCCCTCCCCGTTTGGATATCCACTTCCCTCTCCCTAAATACCTCCTCCTCTTCCCTCGATTCCAGCCCCTTGTGTCCATGGAATCCCCACTTAGGTTTCGAGGCCCATTTCACACATGACCTCTTTTCTGGGCTTCCTGTCTGTGCTCCCTCAGAATTAACTGGTCCTTCTTTCCATATCAAAAGCCCTTTCCTTGACCCTCTAAAGCAGCACTTGTACTTAACATTGAAACTCTTCTCCTACTTAAAGATTCTGTATGCTGTTACTTGCATACATGTCTTTCCCACTAAAACGTCATTTCCTTGAGAGCAGGCACTGTGTTTTATTGATGTTTGCCTATCTGGTGCCCAGGTGCCCAGAACCGTGGCATAGCATGTACTGAATACATGTTTGTAAATATTGTTTTCACCTCTGATCTAAAGTGGTCTTACTTTAAGAAATATATTTAGAATTAAACAGAAAAATGGAGCTAGATGAGCTGCACAATTGGGAGAGTGCCAGGCACTGAACACAAAGATTTGGTCCCTGCCTGCCCTCGGGAGGAGATACCTGTGTCCAGCATGGCTAAGGACCATAGTGAAGAACAAGAATGATGAAGAACGTGGCATCTTGGTCACATGGGGGGAAAGCGCTGAACTCCAAAAGGCACAGAATTGAAACAAACCAGGCTCACAATTCATTAATGTATATTCTGGGATTCCCCTTTAAAGGGACTAAAATACTCACATCCTGTTTCCCCTACTTTCTTGTGTGAAGATACTGGGAGAATTGAGTAATGGAAAGGTTGCTTTATGTACGTGGAATCAGAAAGGAGAGGTGAAATGGGGTGTGTGTGTGTGTGTGTGTGAGAGAGAGAGAGAGAGAGAGAGAGAGAGAGAGCTATCACCCTTTTCTTAAACTTTTCATTATGGAGATTTTCAAACATCCAGTAAAAGTGCAATTTATAATAGAAAAAACTCCCACATACCCATTATCCACTTTTAACATTTTCCAAGCTTCTTTTTTCATCCCTCTACTTTTTAAAAAACCTTGGATATTTTAAAACAAAGCCAAGCTACCTTGTCATATTTCATGAATAAATACTACAGTATGTACCTTGAACAGATGAAAGTTTCCTTTGGACATACCCACAATACCCTTGTCAATTTTCTAGCTTTGTATAATGATGATGCCGAGAGAAAAGGAAGAGGCAATACCAACAAACACCTCTAACATCCGGACTGTGGTTTTTAAATATCACTTCCCATGAGAAAGGAATAAGGGCTCCTCAGAGAGATGGCTGATGCCAGGTCTAGGATGGGACATGCACAAGATGAACTAGAAATATCTGATTATGCCAGAAAGGAAGTACTCTACCAGGAGCTACTGAAGCCACTTCAAAAGACCTAGGAGCTAACTTGATGGGGCACCTACTTGTCAAAGATGTAACAATTAGAGCATCAAAAGGAATAATGACTACAAAGATTTGAGTACATTTGTTATTTTAAAACCCATGTGGTCCTAATAGAACAAAAAAAAAAAAGGAGGAAAATAATCAATCACCTATCCTGCCTTTCACATACACACTGTATTTCAGGGTAACCAAATGTTTAATGAGGGAACATTTTTCTTTTCTTTTCTTATCGTTCTCTCTTTCTTTTCCTTTTTTTTTTTTTTCTTTCTCTCTTGAGCAGGGGGAAAGGCAGAGGGAGAGGGAGAGAGACAATCTTAAGCAGACTCCATGCCCAGCCTGGAGCCCAACCTGGGGCTTGATCTCACAACCCTGAGATCATGACCTGAGCTGAAACTAAGAGTTGGATGCTTAACTGACTGTGCCACACAGGTACCTTGGAACATTTTTCTTTATAGAAGAATTCCAGCTAATAAAGACAGAAGAAATGAAAGAATTATAAAAGAACGATTTCAACATCTTATAAAATAGAAATAGAAAGCAACAATCATCAATGGGCATTAAAATATTTAGGCATAAGATTGATGAAGAACTTCAGAAGGGATGGGTCAAGCTGACAATATCGAAGCCCATTAATCAAGCTTAACCTCACTAAAAGCAGAACAACGTTATGACATCCATGATGAATTTTTGGCAAATAACGGAACCTAGATCTAATCAAGGCAGTTTACAGGAAATATGAGGAATAGAGAAACATGTTAAATGACACCATGGGGATGAAATGACCTACATCTACACTGTGGGGAATTCTACAGATCAAATGACCTGATTACTTCCACAGCGAGTGGCAAGGTAAAAGAGGGGATGAATGATGTGAATTAAAGAGACTTAAACTTATAAACCAAGTGCAGTGTGAGGATCTCTTTGTGGGTCTTGATTAGGATAAACCAATTGTAAAAAGCCATTTGTTTGATAATTACAACATCTGAACCCAATAAAGATCATTGAGGCATTTGAGGAAGGGGTCTGAGACATGTAAATACCCAGTGAATCAGGTGTCTGATCTCCAGTCTCACATACCAATGTCCAATGGTTCATAGTTTTGGATAAATACTGACAAATTCTTTCTATCTGTCTCCCTTCTTTGGATCCAGCAGGCCATTCTGTTGGAAAGCCTTTCTTCCTTCTTAGGTTTCAACTTTCATAGTTACCATCACATGCCTTTGATTCCTCCCTGGATTGACTGGATTGGGGTCTTTCTATGTTTCAACCACACATTTACTGATAGTCTCCTGAGACTTTGTGACTTCTCAAGTCACAAAGTCAAAGTTTGTTCATGATAAATGATAATTATAGTGTTATTCCCAAGATAGTAAACGAATTTCCTGGGTCTGAGAACTAACTAATTTTCCTGATGCACTGATGTTAGCACTTGTTTTTTAGAAAGAGTTGATTTCTAAAAAATCATCACTTAGATGAAGACCTTTAGAGGCTGATTAAGTCAGCTTTCTAACTCATGCCAGTCCAAGGACTCCTGTCATGGAATGAGTGTGTGTGGTTCTTTACTGTTAGATAGAAATGAAGTGTGTGGTAGGGGCTATATGTGTTATGAGGATTATATATAATATATAATGAGTTATGGAGCCTTGATGTGCTCAGAATGGGAGACTTAATGCTTTTCCACATGCAAAGGAAGAGACAGAGGAGAATGCACATGGGGGCGTGTATGTGTGTCATTGTGGAGGCACCTGCTATAGACCCTTCAGGTACAATTCCAAAGGAATCAGGCTCCAGTGTTTTCTGGATAATTATACTTTTATTCAACTTTCCAGAGGCTGACATTTTCTAATAAAAATCATTCTACCAAATTCCTCTCCAAAAAGGGGCTTGATAAAAATCTCCTTGATGAAACATGTAATCATACATTAATGAACCTTCCATTTAGATGAATTGAATGTCAGGTTGTATAGCAACCATCTGAAAAAAAGGGATAAAAAATAAATAAAAGCATTCCAACCAAGAGACACATTTCCCTGAAATGAGCGCATCGAAGAATCTCTGAACTGACAGAGCGATGTGTTATTACACCTACATGGGTTGCCAACGTCTCTGACATATTGAGGGAAATGTGCATGCTTTCTTTGAGCCAATTAGAGATGTTGTTGGTGCCTGGGAGGCACTGGAGTGGTTTGTTGTTTTTGTTGTTGTTGTTGTTGCTGTTGTTTGTTACTGTGTCCCTATTCAGATATAGTGATCATTCAGTCTACTGATTTGCCTTCTCCCTTTCATTCTATTTGACAGAGTGTACTGAGGACCTATTACTGGCACTTAGCCAGGCACTGTAGAGGCATATAAATTATCAGGCTACAAAATAAGGTGACCTTCTAAACGTAATTCCTTCGACTATGCCTGATCCAGAAAAGGAGCTCAGGGGCTAGTTGTTAAAAGGATCTGAGGCATTGTACCCCAAGTTCCTTGCCTTTACAATCTTCTGTGTCAGGGCAATATATTTATGAATGCATATAACTAAAAATAGAATGTGCTAAGTACTCTAAGCAATGCAGATGAAAAGACTCATGGACAGAGAAGGTGAAAGAAGAAATTCTGATCCAAAAGGATCCCACAGGTGGTAAAATTTCAAGAATCCAGAGTATGAAGGGCATTTAGTCAGAGTAAAGAATAACAGGGACACAAATGGCTGAGAGAAAGGAGGATGTGTTTGCTTCACAGTTAAGAGCCCAGTTTTACTGGAATGTTAGGCATAGGGCTGAAACTCAAGTTGAGTTTAAGGAGTGAAAGTTAGGGCTGGGCCATCATGTAGGATTGCAGTACGAACATCACTGCAGAACAAGGGTGGGCAGAAGGGCTAACCAAGAGGGTAGAGGTGCAGTATGTTGGGAATAAGGCTGGACCATCAGGGAAGAAGTACAAAGGGTTAAGATAGGGCTGGACTATTCATTAGAGCTCCCGGGAATATGAGGCAGAACTGGATTATTAGGTACATGATGCAGGATTGGGAAATGGGGCTTGGCTATTAGGCGGAGATTGTTGCTAGAGGGACTTGAATGTCATACCAAATTTGTTCTTCATTTGGTATGCCCTGGGGAAGCACTGCCAGCTCCAGGCTGGGAATCTATCAATGCTCTGTGAGTCTCTTCCATGGCTCTGAGTTTTACCTGAAGCACAATCATGGCCCAGAGGTGTATACAGGTTAGGAGGAGGATGTGGATAGCGAGAAGAGACTTGGATAAAGAGGAGAGTATGCTGGACCCTCCCAGTTAATTATAAAAAGAATTAATGAGGACAAGTTACCCAAGACCCGGCACTCACCAGTGGGCAAGTAGTAGACGACGCTTACCTGTAAGAGGTTCTATGGAGTGGATCTATGGATAGAATTGAGGTTCCTGGCTTTTGGTGAAGGGACTGCCAGCAGATACTAGTTTCTCTTTGTTCTAAATGAATAGAATGCCTGCCCAGGGTCTGGATCCTAGGCATATCTTCAACGGTCTATAAGTTCTCATAAACTGTTTCTAGCTCCCTGAATGATCCTCTGGGAAAAGACAAGGACATGTCATTTGCTTATTTAGGGTACTAAGGAGGCATGTGACAACTTTCTTCTTTGTTGCCTTCCCTCACTCTTTTCTTCCTTCCTCTTCCATTCTGTGTTTCTAATCAGTATATTCATTATCCATCCTTGGTGCTATTTTGGTGAAAATGATGGAAGCTCTTGATCTATACATCTTGACATTGATCTACACATCCTGATAGACTGTAGCATGTCTCCCACCCTCTCCTTGCTTCTCATGTCCTCTCCTCCACTTCTCTATTGAATTTGACATCTTCAGAAGTGTCTTTTCATACAGAATCCATCTTTAGATATAGGTTCAGATAGGAACATGAAAGACAAGCCAAAAAAAAAAAAGATAGTTATCATTCCTTAAGGAATTATAGAGCTATGGTGTTAGAGGGGTCCTCCCATGGACTGGTCAGCACCTGAACTTCTGATTCTCATCAATATGTGAGTTCAGATGAGACCATTAATTAGTGTGGATGTGTGGCAAAGTTCCTCTGGAAACAAAGAGGCCTTGTCCCATACTTGTCCAAGATGGTCCCATAGCTTTACCCACGTGAATGATGGACTTTACTTCCCCATTCCTTCCTTCCTTCCTCCAAAAATCGACTTACATTTAGTAGGAAACAAAAGGAGGTTAAAAAAAAAAGTGCACCCCAACCTCTATTATCTGTTTCTCCCAGTCTTGCAACCCAGGTCACTATGACTCCAAAATTCTTACTATTGATAACGGCAATGAAATTGTATTTCATGAAGAGCTGATATACGCCAACTGTTAGAACAGGGCTGTGATAATGGGCTGGATCTCCCAAGTCAGGTTGCTGGAGTCAAAATTCTAACTCCTCCACTTAAAGTAATTTGTTGAGTACTGAATTAGTTAATATCTGGAGCCAGTCAGTTGTCCTATCTGGACCTCAGTTTCCTCACTTGTGAAGTGGGTCAGTAAATGAACTGGAATCATTACTGTTATTATGAGAGGAAATGAGTTAATACACATTAAGCCCCGAGCTTGGCGTGGCATGGCAAGAATCTGCTAAATGACTTTACATTTAATCCTTGAAAAAAATCTGACCATGGGTGACTGGGTGGCTCAATCTGTTAAAGGTCTGTCTTTAGCTCAGGTTCTTACCCCAGGGTCTGGGGATCAAGCCTGCTTCTCCCTCTCCTCCCCACTCCTGCTCTGTCTCTCAAATAAATTAAATCTTTCTTTCTTTCTTTCTTTCTTTTTTTTTTAAAGAATCTGACCAGTTAAGTGCTGTGATTTCCAGTTTGCAATGAACCCCATGAGTATGGTTCTCCTCTGGCCCCTTGAAGCAGCAGACACTGAAGACTATCAGATACAAAAGGTATAACCTGCCATTCTGGTCAGAGAGCTGCATGGGGCCACATGACCTGGATTTGGGTTCTGACTTTGGAACAGAATAGACCAGGGCACCAGCAGGAAAAATGACCAGGCTAGTGGTCAAAAGGGACTCTTGCCCAAACATGCTGCGACACCCACTTGGGGCATAGTTATTTGTTTTCACCAGTGCCTGAAATAGCTTAGCAGTCTTACAAATTACACTGTTGAGAATTAACTATGTGAGCCCAGAGGAGCCATGCACTGTCTTCCAGATTCTCCTCTCATTTCATCTGTAAAGGCTGGTGGTTAAACTAGATTACTTGACACCCCCTTAAATTCTGTGATTCTTCAGCCTGTTACTTACATAAGTCAGGTTCTGAGCCTCTTTCAGATTTACAGCATAACTACTTTGCTTGGGAGGGTTGTCCCACAGAGGTCATGTGTTATCCCCAGAAGAGAGGACATTTGTATCCAGTTCTTTCTCCCTTTTTCTATCTCTCTCTGTGTCTTTATCTTCTTCTCTCTCTGTATCTCTCCTTCTCTTTTTCACTCCTCTCTCTCTCCTTCTCTCTCTCCACCAGCAGTTCCTAACCTTAGTTAGCTATGCTCAAGGCTTAGTGAACACAACAGGCAACTGGAGGGTGGGAAAGGAGGAGAAAGGAAAGCATTTTGCAAAGTGGGACTCTAGCCCACTAACCCATAAGGGACCATGTGTTACATTTGAAAGCTTTATTTTAGTTCAACAGCAGTAAAACACAGAAAGACTAGTTTGGCACCTACGGGTCCTTTAACCCCCTAGCATACATTTCTGCAGAAAACACCTCCCATCCATTGTTAGTGTTTCTTTTCTGTCATAGAAGCAAAGAAAAGAGTTTCTTTTCAGCAAGGCAACTTGCATAATGTTTTATTTGCAGAGGGAAGTTAAGCGACCTGCGGAGGCTCCTTAACCTTTGGGAACATAAATGGAACATTCTGAATACGCCTTCTCAATTACCCCATCTCAACCTGCAAAAACTGGCATGTGTGTGGGAGGAAAGAGGATTGTGTAGGCTGAGCTTTATAGGCACCAATTCTTTCTGACATAAAGAATAGCTGTGCTGGTCTATAGGGTAAGGGGAGAATTCTTGAAACTTTTCAGTTCTCTTTTGAGGATAGAGGGATCAATGACAGAATTTCTCAGGGATGTAAGGAACTAGGCTTTTTTTTTAAAAAAAGATTTATTTATTTATTTATTTATTTATTTATTTATTTATTCATTTATTAGAGAGAGAGAAAGTACACCTATGGGCAGTGGGAGAGAGGCAGAGGGAGAGGAAGAGAGAGACTCTCAAGCAGACTCCCCACTGAGTTTAGAACCCAACACGGGGCTCGATCTCACAATCCTGAGATCATGACTTGAGCCAAAATCAAGTCAGAGGCTTAACTGAGCTTCCCAGGCGCCCCATGTAAGGAACCAATCCTTCACTCAGGTTGTGGGTGGAGGGGTAGACAGAGAGAAAAGGTTAAGACAGTCCAAGAGTGAAGTTTAAAATACAACCAAAATATTTGTCTAACTTCTCTCCTTTACCAGGAAAAACTTGGGTCCTATAATACATGAAATCTGCTCACTCGATGTACCATTTGTTCTGGATGAGAGGAAGTGAGAAGCTTTAAGTCTGCAATCACAAACACCACCATCAGCTTGAATTACTTAGGCAAAGTGAAAGTATAAACTCGTTGATATTGTTTTCCATAATGGTTCGTCCCCAAAACTGTTGCTTATGGGTACCATGCTTATTCACAGATGGTATAAGACATAATTGAAAGAGTTGTGTTTCTCCTTCCTGTATACTTTTTTGAGCCAGAAAGAGAGTAACTCAGAGTACCCTTCAGCTGTTCCTGTCAGAGGGGAGCACTTCTCATAGAGAAAAGAGAGAACCAAAAGTTCACGTTCTCCCACTGAACTTCATTTTTGGGTCATTTGCATTTGGTGGGGGGACAGAATTATAAGGCTTTACAGCTGGAAGAATATATAACATCAAACTTCACAAGCCAAAAATTAATCTGCTGAATCCAATGAAGCCAAGGTTACTTGCTGGGACAATGTAACAAACATTCTGAAAGTGGGATTGCCCCAAAAATCAGTAAGTTAAAACCTCTAATTTTATAGCTTTGCAAACTATAATATCTAAATAGCACTGATAGGCAGAGAATGAGGAATGACCCTTTACGACAGCTTCCAACTACCGAGCAACTAGCATAGTGCCTATGGGAAAAGTGTACAAAGATGCCCCACAGAGAGTGAACAGATTGGGGAACTAAAGATGAAAAGAGCTCGGGAAGGAGGGGTTATCACACACATGTGGATTCATGAAGCCGTTATTCGGTACTTCAAAATTCTTTTTTTTTTTTTTTAAGATTTTATTTATTTATTTGACAGAGAGAAACACAGCCAGAGAGGGAACACAAGCAGAGGGACTGAGAGAGGGAGAAGCAGGCTTCCCGCTGAGCAAGGAGCCTGATGTGGGGCTCAATCCCAGGTCTCCAGGATCATGACCTGAGCCGAAGGCAGTCGCTTAACCAATTGAGCTACAGGTGCCCGCTGTTATATGGTATTTCAACACTAGCCTCACAGTGGAATCTAGAAGGCATGACCTTACTAGTATTTCTCAAATCAACTCCTAAGTATTGAAAGATATTTTTCTGCTCTTATGATACCATCACTGTCAAAGAATTTCACCAGTCTGAAGCAGCAGTCTGAGTATGAATGTCATGATCAGTAGTTATTATTCTTCTCTCTCCCCACCGTTCCCCACAATGTCATTGGCAAACTGTTCTTCTGCTAGAGTGAGTGACCAACTCTCCTGGTTTGTTCAGGCTGAAGATTTTGCTGGAATGGGAGAACTTTCAGTTTTAAAAGCTGGGACCAGTACCTGGGCAAACTGGGCTGCATTGTTTATCTGACCTTCTATCTGTTCTCCCCCTACTTCCTACCCCTAGGTAGCACCAACACAATGGCACTAACACACGAAATTCAGTTATGTGGATAGAGATGAAGAATATTCAATGACACAAAGCAGAAGATAAACAAAGAAGGCTATTGATTATAAAATGCTGAGCTATCAAATCTGAAATCCTTTAAGCTACAAAGAAACCCTCAATGGAAACCAAGTCCTACATGCTAGTCTGTGGAGTTTTCCATGTTTATCTCTTGAGTTTTCATCTGACCTTTCCAAAAGACAAATTAGCTGAAGGAACTATTTCTTAGAAGTGAAGACTCAGTTCTTTTCTTAGTTACATGGGGTTGATTTCATTGAAATCACCTGGAAATTTGTGGGTCAAATTCTCAGGTTCTACCCCAGACCAAATGAATCACATAATCTAGAGATGAGACTCAGGAATCTGTATGTGGATGATCCCTTCAGGTGACCTCTCTCAGACATGCAGCAAACATTTGAAAAAGAGTGAATTAATGCATCCAAACCCTATCTTCCTTACTTGTGATGGATACTGGGGATTAGTGAGACACCCAAAGAGTTCAGGCATTGAGCCTACCTTTTACATTACTACTTTATGTCAAGGGCAGGCAAGTAAGAATATTGGATATCACCACCAACAGAAAATATTTCACATGATACTAAATTCATGATGCCTTAGCATCATGCATGAAATTCAGTATTATCTTCTTTGCTCCCCACTTACCTTGCCTAGGTTTGCTACAAGTGAGCCTTATACTTCATGAATTGCTACCAAAGCTACCTTCTTTAAACAGCCACTCAGCACCTGGCTGGCACTGCAATTCTGCAGAGTCAACTGAGCTTTGTGTTGATTTTAGTTTCATATCGAAGATATTCTATTATTTTAGAAGCTGGGGAAGCAGAGCAAATACATTTTGTGAAGAAGGTAAACACCAAATCAACTATACTTTTGTATTTTAAGATGAAACAGTGATTATTCAAACCTGACTTTCTAAACATCATTTATATGCTTATTTCCTAAGGATGCCCTACCTGGCTGTCCTTCTTGGCGTTCCAGACCTTCAAATGAATGAAGAACTCATTCCAGTCATTTCATAATCTCTGGTCATTACTTTTTTCTTTTGGGTTAATAAAACAATGGTTATATCACTATGTCAGTGGTATGTTTGTATATTTGTATCCCTCCAAAATTCATATGCTGAATCTGAAATGCCTTGCTCAGGGACACAGCTGGTAAGGGTGGAATTTATGTCTTCCAAAGCAGAGACCACTGTTCTGTCCATGACAACACAGTCATTCCAAGCACATGAGGCTCTCCTGGCCACTGCTAGATAGGAGTTCATTTATATCCCAGCTTGCTCTGATTAGCTGGTAATGGAAAGCACACAGAGATAATCTTGGTCCCTATAAGTCCCTCAGTTGTTCAGGCATATCAAACAAAGTAGAAACTTTTAGTTTCTTTTCTCCTTCTTCTTGACCCTGCTGGGTGCATCGTGACCTTGTGGTGTGTCGTAATACAGCAGAGGTGTTGGCCTGGACACTGTTGGACTTCTCAACAGCTGAGGGACTGATAAGACACTGAGCACTCTCCTAACTTGGAACGAGTAAGCTGTGGCTCTGCAACAGTAAGCATGACTGTGGTAAGTATCATTACTTGTCTGTGCTAGTGACCCTGATAAGGACAGCAGAGAGGCATTTCCTCTTTCCTCACATTTTCCTGGTTCTAGTGCTTTCCAGCTGACCTGGCTGTGATACCACTATATCTGATTGATCTGTAGATTCCTCTTGCCTTCACCTCCACCAACATATAAATAATTCTTGGTATAACACTTTACCAATAATTATTTATATGTATTTTATATATAAATATATATTTACTATATATAAAAACTTGTAGATAATATAACTATATAATTTAGCTATAAACATATATTATATATTAAATATATTTATTTCCATTTATTTATATATTTATCTATATATTATATACTCTATTACATATTAGTATATATTATATACCAGTATATATATTAGTATGTATCAAGTACTATGTATATGTGTATTATAAAGTTTATATAAAGTATATATATATATACACATACCTATTCATGTACACTCACAGGTATGTGTTTACATGTACATACTATTTATTTCAAATGTTAATTAAATCTGATATAATCAAAATTAGCTTTTGTGGTGTAAGGCCAGGTTTGGGCTTTACTCAAAATGTGCATCTGATTTCTAGCTTGCCAGAAATGATGAGTTTAGATCTCTCACTTATTATTTGCACACTAGAGAGTATGACTACTTATGGGTTTAAAGAAATGATAAAGAAAACGACCAAGAAGAAAAACTGCTGTAAACTGGATTTTCATAGCTGACGTAAGTAAAACAAAGAGCCTCTCCTTTGCACAGAGCACAGAGCTCCTATGCTCTTTCAATATACTCATTTCTCTAACAGCAGATAATCCTTTGTCTAGAATAGTGCAATGATGAGATTCCCTGGGTAAAGTGTTTGCTCAGCTTCTCTGTTTCTTCTTTTCAACTCAATATGTATTTCATTAGAACACATGGCTAACATGCGCGTTTCAAATTGAGCTTTGTGTATTTACGGTCCTAGCTGAAGGAAGCCTGGGAGTTGCTATTATTATTTGCATGTGTTTGTTAAACAGGACCTACGTGTAGTCTAAATGAGATCCAGATTTGCAGATCCTAACACATGCTGCCTTTCGTCTTCTGAACAGGAGCGCTGGGTGACCATTTTTCAGCCTCTCCATGGGACCTTTCTCCCCAGAAATCAGAGTCGTGGCATTTGCCTAACAGGCAATTCCCTTAAAGCTCAAGAGGTTCAATGTGAGATGGGAGTGTGTCCACCAACTTTACTTTTAAATGCCTACACAAACAAAAATGTTTACATTTTGAAAATTCGTTTCTAATTTATTGAGGAAATGGCTTTCAGTCACCAGCATATCAAGAGTGTGTGCGATGTTTGGGGAGAAAAGGCACAGCCCTGAAATGGTATTCTGTCTGTGGACCACATGCTCAGGGTAATGACATTCTCTAAGTGGTCTAAAACTGTAAATCTACATTATAATGTTGCCTGCCTTACTCAACAAAAGTGGTACAATTTATGTAATATACCAGCAATTAATCTTGTAATTGTCAAGCAAGCCTTACATCATAATCTTGGAACAATGGTGCACTTAAGATACCATTTTGAACCCATGGTTGAGAATTTTTATAGAAAATCCAATGGTGCCCTGTGGATGTTGGAGCCTCCTAGCCCTAAACTCCCTGGGTCTAATAATACCAGTAATGTTTAAAAGTTTCTCTCTGGAGAATTTCTTGTGCACTGGGAATTAACATCTGTTGTCCTTATGTATTAGAGTCCATGTGAGTTAATGGTGGTGAACATACTGGTTCTGGGCAAGGGTACAAAGATACGGTTAATGAGGCACCATCCATAACCAAGGGGAGAGCTCAATCAGCATTCATGGGGAAAGCAGGCTCCTTGGCTGACAGTCTAATTCACAGCCTTGTTACCTAAGAATGAATTTTGCACATGAGGGTCTTGAAGTATATTTGCTGCTGCTGTAAACAAACAACCAAAAAACCAAAAAACACCAAAACCCCCTAGACTACTATCTTCTCTCAGTGCCTCTGGACTTCTGTCCGCATAAAATCCACCATAGAAAGAAACTGAAGTATCGTTTGGTACATACCACTGTACAATATGGAATTCCTGAAATACACTGGAAATAAACAAGCCATGCAAAGACTTACTGATCTGTATAGAACAGGAAGGAAAAAGCTATAAATTACTATATTTGTAATGCATATGTCATACATACACTGGTTGTAAGTATCTTCACTGATAAAAAGTAGTCTTGGGAACAGTTCCTTCATGGTTATATATCAAGTTTTATAGATTTCAATAGGCAAAAATCTATGTGTAGGTGGTAAAAAAAATTCCAGTAACTTGTGATGGCAGAGTCTAAAACCAGCAATCATTTCATTAGCTACCTCTTGTTTCTTGCTGCATCTTATTAAATCATTATTGTGAAGTTGTTTGCATTTACTAAAGGCCTCGCAGTTTTTTTTTTATTATTTCATAGGAATTTGTCAACTTGGACTTTAACACCACAGGTTTTAGAATAAGTCAACTTCAAATGTTGGCCGTGAGGTTTACTAGTTGTGTGATCTTGAACGAGTTATTTAGGTTCTCTGAATCTCAGTTTCCTCCTTGATAAAATTGTCACAGTAATATTCACATCCTAATGCAGATGAAGGACTCCATAAAAGAATGCATGCAAAGCACTTGGAATTTACTGGTTCCAACACTCAATGAAGGGTAGATACTTTGATACCTGGACTTGAACCTCTAAAGTTAGCCACACACTTATAAAGTATCTAAGGCATGTACTGATATTATCATTTTTGCCCTGTTGACAGATGAGAAAATAAGGCTTTACTTGTGACTATCCAATCCCCTAGGAAGTTATATATGTACCTGTAGATTAACAGGTTTTATGATGTTTATACTTCAGCCTTCTCAGGACGTGATCAGCAATGTGCTGGCCTCCCCAAGCCTCATGGGCACTGCGACCCAGACCAAAGAGAATTTCTGTAATGAGAAGGAAGACATGCAGACTCTTGGGGAATTCATCAATTCTACTGTGAGGTCTCTTCTAAAGGTCTTCTCAGTCCTTTCTTAAACTCATTGTATGCCTTCTGTACTAACTTCCATAACCTCCATTATTTCAACTCTCATATTGCATGTTTCTTTTGCCATTCTATAGTAATTGTGCTGCAATCAGGCTGTATGTCTTAATCTTGGCCTTCCAGATGCCTAGAACAGGAGCTGGCCTGAAAGAAGCATTCAATACTTGTCTGTTGAATGACAACAGTGACCTGACCAAGACTGCAGTGAATAAATGGTGAATTCAGGACTTAACCCTAGATCTTGTGACTAAAAAGTCCTTATTCTGTGTCCACAGACTTTGGCCGAAGCAGAGTGATTGAATCTCAAGTCTTAAGAGAGAGGGAATCACAGCTAGTCCTGAGAGGCATTAACCCTGGTAAAAGGCTAAAAGACAGAGCCTCAGGCTTTGGTGATATTAAAAAAACCCAAACCATAAACTCATATTTTTTTAGCTGTTTCAATGTGATTATTTTTATTACCCGTTGAATACTATTTCCGCCAAGGAAAATGTTAGTATTTCTTTTAATGAGCATGCGACTATATTAGTTCAGTTTAAAGGGCTGTAACTATAATTTATAGATTTTTTCTTAGGATAACATTGACCTAATTTTTATCTAAGCAATGAATTACCATCTAATTGTGGCCCATAGGCAGGAAATAGCTAATAGGAAAAATAAATACAAACATTCTGTGACTAAAGTCAGCATTTGATCTGCTTCATACACAGAGCTACCTACTGAGAACAAGAAATTGCTTTCTAGGTTCTGTGTTTGGGAATTATGCTTTCCTTAGTTGGCTTGTTCAGTCTGTTTAAACACAATATTCCATGAAGAGAGTCATCTCTAGTTTCAACAGAGAATAAACAACAATCCATTTTCATAGGCTGAGAAGGATTCTGAGATTTCATTAATACCACAGAGTCCTTTTCTTGATCGCATTGCTCAGGAGAGCACATTCTCAGTCTATAGACCTGAGCAAAGAGGAGAACACTCAGGCTGCTCCTGGCTGGTTTCTCAAGCAAACACCAGTGTTTCGTTGAGATATGATCGAAGGGCAGATTGCTGCCCTTTCCCTGGGGTGTTTAAGAATGGCTGAGGCACAGTAGCCAAAGTGAGAGGAACTTAGGATCTTTTTTTTTTGAAGATTTTATTTATTTATTTGACAGAGAGAAACACAGCTAGAGAGAGAACACAAGCAGAGGGACTGAAAGAGGGAGAAGCAGGCTTCCCGCCAAGCAGGAAGCCTGATGTGGGGCTCGATCCCGGGTCTACAGGATCATGACCTGAGCAGAAGGCAGTCGCTTAACCAACTGAGCCAGCCAGGCGCCCGGAACTTAGGATCTTGATAGTCATTACAGTAAAGATGCTGGTGATCATTATAGTAAAGATGCTGCAAGAAGTGGGATTCTCAGTAACCACAAGTTATTAATAGTAAATGCAACTGATCACAAAGGAAGATTTGTTTTGGTTCCTGAAGTTATCCTTTAGATAATTCAAGAAAGAGTGAATTTTTGGAATTAAATAGACAGAGACCCAATGAGCCGAAGAGACTAAACAATGATACTCCCCTGGGGACCCAAGAAGATAGGATAGTAGTTGAATTTGGATTAGCTGAGCTTTCTCCTGGAAGTCTCCCTTAAAAACATCATCATTAAAAATATATACTGCCTATGGTCACACTCTTATTCCAGTTTAGCAGCTTTTGATTGTAACTATTAATTTTAAGGTTTACTATGCTCTGGGTTATGTGGCTCTAGAATTAAGAGAAATCAGGAATTGACAGTAAGCCATTCTGCCAAGAATTAACCAAAATGATAAATTCCTAAGTTGTATTCCCATTCATTCTGACGCTGGATTGGTCTTGTGCCATTTTCAAATTCCGAGCCAAATTTCAAAAAATAAGGCTTTCAGGAAGTCCCTGGACAAAAGCTATCCATCACGCAGTGACACTTCCCTAGGCAGACAACAAAGCATTCTATCAGGATTTGCTAGAAACAAGGAAAATGCTAACAAGGTGCAAATACCCTCGGAGACAAGCAGGTCAACCAAAAATACATCCTATTAGCCTGGCCTACTACCCTACATCTGAGGAACCGAAACAAAAAAGAATCATGTACATTTTCCATGACAAACCTTTAAGTGGATTTTTGGAGCCCCCCCCCCCCCCCCCCGCCATGCTCGGCAGCTCTTTGGAGAAATGGTTGATTCCGGTATTTATGGTTCTACTTTAAAGGAACTGATTAGAGTAATTGTTTGTTATTTTCTACCCCACTTCCATTACCTCAGAAGAAAAATTAAAGTCCCTACGACATTGGAAGTCTCTAATAACATGACCCTGAGTTACTCTTGTTTCCACTTTATACGGACCCCGAACCCAGTCACATGGAATCGTCAATACACAGAGTTCCACAGACACACACCATGTGTCTTTTTTCCTGGGCTGTCCCAGTCCGGAACGTTCACGCTTCAAACTTGTCCCCACCGACATTAGTCATTCTGTAAAGTCTTATTTCAGTACTCTCTCCTCCATGAAGCCTTCTCTGCTTTAATCATTCAGAATAAATTTTCCTTTCTTTTCATTCACTTAGCACATTATTGGAATCTCTACTTAGCCTGTAAAAATATATGTAAATATATCTGGAGTCGTTACTGGTGATATGCCAACCGTGGTTAACAAATTGATCTCATCTCTTCTGCCAAATTTGATCAATGTCTTTTGCCTGCCTAGATGTTATGTTGAGGATTCTGAAACTGTGTCTACCCATGGGGGTAAAATGTGATCAATTAATAACATCTGTAAGAACAAGAACAATGGTGACACCCTTGCCGAAGATTTGCCTTCTTTGCAACTGACCGAACTTTTCAAGTGCTAGGATTGTTTCTTATTTGATTTTCAATACATTCTAAAGTGCATTTTTTTAAACATTTAGTAGATGCTTAATATATGTCCTTAATGTGTCCTGTGCACTGTGCATTGCTAGAGACTTTGGTTAAAAGTAAGAATGAACTATTGATGAGTCGAGCTGTGATATGATAAAAAAGATTTCTAACAGAGACCAGGGATTTCCTGCCTAGAGGTTTTAGGACTCAGGTTACAACCCCTTTGTGTAGAATGCTTATGTCCAGTGCTGTCAAAGCAAGGCAAATGCATTTAGTTAGCTCTTGGTACTCTTCAGATCCAAGAGTCAATGATTTCTAGAGATTGTTGTTATTTTAGCAGAGATGGATAAGGCGTTTGTATTCCAAAAGTAAGTTCTAGAAGTTTTGCATATCATATCTTTCTTAGATAAGATTCTTCTTTTTTATTATAATTATTAACATAATGTATTATTTGTTTCAAGGGGTATAGGTCTATGATTCATCGGTCTTACACAATTCACAGCACTCACCATAGCATATACCCTCCCCCGAGTCCATCACCCAACCACCCCATCCCTACCACCCCCTCCACTCCAATAACCCTCAGCTCGTTTCATCTTGTTTCATTTTTTCCTCTCTTCCCCTATGATCCTCTGTCTTGTTTCTCAAATTCCACATATTAGTGAGATCATATGATAACTGCCACTCTTGGATTGACTCACTTCACTTAGCATAATACCCTCTAGTTCAGACTCTTCTTCCTTTTTTTTTTTTTTAATAAAGATTCCATTTATCTACCTGACAGAGAGGATCACGAATAGGCAGAGAGTCAGGCAGAGAGAGAGGAGGAAGCAGGCTCCCCGCTGAGTAGAGAGCCGGATGTGGGCCCAGATCCCAGGACCCTGAGACCAGGACCTGAGCTGAAGGCAGAGGCCTAACCCTCTGAGCCACCCAGGCGCAGCCCCGCCCCTAGTTCAGACTCTTCTGACTGAGTTTCTGATTTCCTTTTGTTAGATTTTTATCATTTTCTTTTGTGAGTTGTGTTTGTTTTTATAGGGTAGGGTGAAAGGAAGGGAGAGAGGTATGAATCACCCCAGCTGTGGGCCATTGCTTGGCCATAGTTTGGTCATCGATACTTTAAATTGGTTTCATGAGAATTTCTCTTTACGGTCTCAGTACTTCTTACCACATAATGGAACGTACTCATAAATGATGTTCTTAAGCAGTACTACCAAAGCTCCTGATATGCAGGACAAGGGATGAAAACATTCAGCACAGGACTGCATAACTGTTTATGATTTTTCTTTTAAAGAAAATTTAGGGTTTAAGTTCAAAAAGCTTTAGAATAAGTAGGTGGGACTCTGTCAGATTATTGAAGTGATTTGGAAACTAGAAGTAGAACTATGTGAGGAATGTGATACTACTCAGTTGCTGTGTTCAACCCATCTTTACCACGACTCTGTATTATGAGTTATTTGGTATGTGTTAATTAATGATAAAATGACATTTTTATTGCATTAGACTGTTACTTGCAGGGTATTGACTAATTGCAAGATTTAGGTACTCTTGTATTTCATTGCAATAATGTCTTCTAAGGCCATTATAAATCACCACTATTCCCAACAGTATTCTGTTTCCTTGTGTTACCTTTTTAATGTCCTAGATTGCTATATAATCTGCATCTATGTATCATCTCCCAAGCATTTCTTGAGGTAGGCTGTTTAAAGTCTGAAGTTCATCTTATACTCTTTTCATCTCTCGCTCAGCACCCACCTCCCTGGTACATGGTAAGTATTCTCATTGAAGAGTCCATTCGGAGCATGTTCCCATGGAACTATTGCCTGTGCATGAGTGTGGGATGATCACATCCCAGTTTATGGAATCTGGGTAAGGTAGAATATTTTAGATGTTTGAACACACAAAATTTCATGAAATTGGGAAGAATTATAGTATATGGATATATGAAAACAGGGCACCGAAATACTGTTGTGGGTTTAATGATGCCCCCCCCCCAAAAAAAAGGTGTGTTGAAGTCCTAAATTCGAGCTCTTCAGAACGTGACTTTATTTGGAAATAGGATTTTGCAGATTTAAGGAATTTAAGGTGAAGTTTTTAGAATGGGTCCTAATCTGATGTGACTGGTATCCTTATAAGAAGGTAAAATTGTGACCCAGATGAGCACAGAGGAAAGACCACCACATGACTGGAGGGAGGTATCTATAGGCCAAGGAATGTCAAGGATTGTTGGCAAAAAGTACTAGCTGAATGAGGCAGGGAAGGACCTCCCCCAACCCCCACAGGTGTCAGATTTTTGGAATTTTGTTATAGCAGCTCATGGAAACTAATACAGATGTTGAATAAGGCTCTAGGCTCCTGGGCAATCCAACTGAGGTACAAAGAGATTTTCTGCTAAAGGACAAGTGATAAAGTAAATTTCCCTTCTCCAGGCAATGTCATATAGGAGGAATGACAAACCTAGTTCATCACATATACAAAGTCGATTTACCAGTGGTGCCTACCAGGAGCACAGGCTGGGAAGAATTTTGCATCAGTATCTGAATTTGGTGGGAAAAAAGTGCAAGAATCTCTCAGCAGTAGCTGCAGTGAATGCAGAGGAAAAAGCACATTATTCTAGTAGCTTCCTGAAGTTGAGAAAGAGGAAGGCGATCTAATGCAGGGCTGGCATGGGGATAAAAAGAGGAAGTAGAGATGAAGAAGTAAAATTTGACTGAAACGAAAGGTAAAATGAATCCCTGACACTCCCAGTGCCCTGGCAGTCAAAGCCTGTGACATCCTGGGACAAGAGACACAGAAGACAAGGTGCTCCCTAGATCTCAAAGCCAGTCCAGGAAAAAGAAGCAGGCACTGATTTTTACAGAAAGAAGTCACCAGGGAATTATCAGGGACAAAGCAGTGGAAGCCATTAAATCGAAGAAATATACATGTATTTGTTTCCTGGAAACTTCAACCTCTTAACATAACTTTGTGGCCAAGAACTGTGTGTTTTTGTTTTGGATTTCAAATATTCATATGAGTCCTGGGGACAGAAGAGGGAAGACTTTTTTTTGTCATTATTGTCTGATATTCTGAGGATGGGGAAGCTGTTAAATACTGTATGACTATGATATTCATGACCATAACTGTTGGTGTCATATCTGGTACCATCTGAACTCTCCCAGGCCTCGCTGGCTCTGGCAAAGCACTGGGGGCTCAGCAACAGCAAAATCTCAAAACACACAGGCTCCTGCCCTTCCTACTCATATGGAGTCCTGGCCTTCACCTAAGCATCCCCCTGTTCTTTCTAGAAGTCTAAAGACTACCTCTCCCACATGCTCACAGTCCAATCCATCAGCTACTGGGATGGGTGTGATCAATTACATTCTTTCTCCTCGGATGTGACTCACAATCCATGTTTCCACTGGGCTTTGCCTGTGGGCTGTCTCCATGAGGGGTTGCAGACCACCCATCATCTTCTTCACCCTGCTACTCCTCTAGCTCAGGGCCCCTCCCCTTCCCAGCAGGTATAAGTGCCATTACCAGGAGGTGCCTATAGGTCCGGGTGAGTTGAACACCTACAGAGGCCCGCCCCACACTGAAACCTAAGTGCTTTACTCAGTGGCTCTGTTGCCAAGTCTTCTAGAAATCCCAAGGAGGGGTGAGGTTTTCCTAATTGGTTCATTCTCTCACACACCCCCAGGGGACTTCTGTTATTGCTCATAAACTGAGAAACTGTAGCATCTAACACACCAGGGGATTCCTGTTGGGAAGGAGTGGCATCCACCTCAACCGTTGTAGGGTGTTGCATGGTGCAGAATGAACAAGGCACCATCTGCAAAGTCATTTGAATTGTAGTAAGGAAGAACATTACCTGTCTTTGAAATCCTAGATAGAATACTTACTGATAATTAGAGGTGGTCAGATTAAATGGGCTTTGAGAAATGCCAGGAAAAAAAAAGTCTCCATTTCCCAGGCATTTTAGTGGTTCTCATGAATGAATGCCTTTTGAATTTTCAGAATCCTACAGCACTTTCTTTAAAAAAAGAAAAAAAAAGTGAAAAAGAAAGATTTGCTTCCTTTAAATTGACATGCATTTCTCAGGGGAATTTGCTTAGTGTTCTCTGACTGCAGAAAGCCATTTGAAAATAAGTTCAGAACCAGAAACCTAGCTATTTCCCTCATGTCTTCTCAAGGTCCCATGTCTTGTTTTCAAAGTGATCAGTTACACTGAAATGTTCATCAGAATGTGCAATAGAAGCTATTTATTACATGTCATTTAAAGTGAGCTAATCAGGTACGTTGCAAACCAACTGTCTTGAGAAACCTTTTATCAAACTCCACTACAACCTCCTTTCTAAATCAACTGCTATAAAATTTCCGAAAAAAAACCTCCACCAGTTGCACAAGATTTTTAGTAGAAATGAATTGGTGCCTTGATCCAGTCCAGGGGAGCCTAAATGAGCTTGAGAAAAGACAATGGTGGGAAGAAAGAAACATGAGACAACCTCTCTTATGTCTATTTGTGTCTGTATAAAATCTTGTATATTTAAAACACATGTATGTAAATCTAGGTATACTGGCAAGACTATAAACAGAAAAAAATGGGCATGGCTTGATCTTCCATTGGTAGGAGATCATTTCTGAGAGTTAAAGGTTGGGATGTGAACACACAGGCCTTACCTCCATGTGGCTGGTTAACTGGACTCTGTTTATAACCAGTATGTACTATTGATCCAGCCCAAAATTGTGGGTGGATTGATGAAAATCCAGGTACACTATTGCAAGGGTAACATTCAATTATTATAAATCATTTATTATACTGTTTTCCTTATGTGTATTATGTATGTATACTAACATCATCCAATGATCAGCTGTTGCATTTCCCAGGAAATACTCTGGGTGAGGGTGAGGAGGTACTTCATGGTGTAGGAGGTACATCAGAGTCTGAATAAAAAATAATATGTAGGAAACTGCAAATACTTTTAAAACCTCCACTAAATGGTATCATTGAGGAATAAATGGTTTTAAAGGGGTAAATTTTGAGGAAGGTTGTTTTGCTCTTATAAACCCTCTCTTGTTTTTTTTTTTTAAATCAATTTTGGTTGGAAATATCACCAAAAATATTAGCTATTTCCCTGCATTTGGAAATAGAGTCTCCTGAATATAAAGCAACACTTTTTAAATAAATATTGTACCACTGAAATATCTTGTCTTATAATTTTTTCTTTTTTACTAGATGGTCTTAGATCACTGCTCTCATTGAGGTTTTATGACTGTTTTCATATTTTTACTGCTTCTCTCTGGGCTAATAGGTCGTTTCCATTATCAAGATCAGTATTAATACCAACATCAATACCAATAACCACGTGTGTTAGAATTGCCTGTGAAATAAGAGAAATAGATTCCCGGTGAGAACTGCAAAGTCCTTAATATGATGAAGATTGATGACCTTTGTGTCATCTAGTTTGGCTACTGAAAAACCTTTCTGGTTTGTTCTCTTTTTGGTTTTTTACTCATCTAATTTGTCATAAGATGACGTTGCTGAGTGTCTGATTTACAAATAGTTGAGGGGCTATAATTTATTCATATCTCTCTGTACCTGCCAATATATGTGTATATATTATGGATTCAGAGCTCCCCAATGATTTATACCTGCTAACACACACACACACACACACACACACACACACAAAAACAAACAAACAAACAAACAAAAACAAACACACACACAGCACTGATGGGGTGTTTTGTTGTTGTTGTTTGTTTTTTAAATTTTTTAAAAGATTTTATTTATTTGTTTGAGAGAGAGAGCATGAGCAGGGGTAGGGGTGGAGGGGAGGGAGAGGCAGAGGGAAAAGCAGACTCTGCTGAGTAGGGGGCCCTACACGGGGCTCAGTCCTGCAGGGCTTGATCTGGGGACTCCGGGATCATGACTTGAGCCAAAGGGAGACACCTAACCAAACAACTGTGTCACCCAGAGGCCCCCCCAGAACACTGATGTTAAAAGGGACATTATCGAATATCATTATACCAGGTTGTAGAATTACCTACAACAGTAAAGACTATGTAGCAACGTAAAATATTTATGATAGAACATTATCTAAAAAACAAAACAAAACAAAAAAACAAAAAAATGGCAGGCTGCTGAGTGGTATTCAAACAATAAGAGGAATTATCTTCAACTCTCCAAGGCTATGTAAAAAAGACCGGAGAGAAATAAGCAAAAAGAGCATTCACAATTGGATTAAAGTGATAATATTTATTTTAATTTTTGAATTTTTTAAAAGCTTTTAAGCAGGCCAAGCATGGAGCTCAATGTGAGGCTTGAACCCATGACCCTGAGATCAAGACCTGAGCTGAGATGAAGAGTTGGACACTTAACCAACTGAGCCACCCAGGTGCCCCAGGTGATAGCATTTTAAAAATAGATATATTTATTTATTTGAGAGAGAGAGAGAGAGAGAGAGAGAGAGAGACTGAGCATTAGCAGGGGGAGAGGCAGAGGGAGAAGAAGAAGCAGAGTCCCCTTTGAGTAGGGAGCCCAATATGGGACTCAATCCCAGGACTTTGGGATCATGACCTGAATTGAAAATAAATGCTTAACAGACTGAGCCACCCAGGTGCCCCAAGTGATAGCATTTTAAATTCTATAGTTACGAAGTTTCTGCAGGGTTAATATTGTTGAATTAACTAAAGGAGGCCTTTAGAAAAATGTGGCTTTCATGCTTTCATAGCCTATGTAAGCAAACTCAAACCTAAGCCTATAACGCCTCAAGGTTAAGAAATTGAAACCTGGTGGTGCCTGGGTGGCTCAGTTGGTTAACGACTGCCTTCGGCTTGGGTCATGATCCCGGAGACCCGGGATCGAGCCCCACGTCGGGCTCCCTGCTTGGCAGGAAGCCTGCTTCTCCCTCTTTCACTCCCTCTGCTTGTGCTCCCTCTCTGGCTGTGTTTCTCTCTGTCAAATAAATAAAATCTTTAAAAAAAAAAAAAAGAAATTGAAACCTATCACAACCAATCACAAACCACCAAGTGAGCTTTCTCAAATAATGCAACCCTTGAAATTTTTACCAAATGATTTCCTGGCTCTGCTTCCCCCTCTTCTCTATAAAAGTCTTGTCCCTGGCTCCCTGTCACAGACCAATTCTGGCATGGTGTTGTCTCAAATGAAGCAGTTTTCAACTGATTCAAATCTTAAAAATTTTTTTTTTAAAGATTTCATTTATTTATTGACAGAGAGAGATCACAAGTAGGCAGAGAGGCAGGCAGAGAGAGAGGAGGAAGTAGGCTCCCCACTGAGCAGAGAGCCCGATGCAAGCCACCCAGGCACCCAAACTCTTAAAATTTTTAACACGCCTCAGTTTATCTTTGACAACATCATTTCAAATGTTAACAAGCAAATGTATAACTGAAAAACCTAATAAAGCTTCCAAAGCTCTTGCCACATCTACACGTAAGACATTTGATTTTGATGATTAAGCGACATCAGTGCATGCCTTCTGCTCTGAATCTTAGACTCAGGGTCTATCCACAGCTTGGTTGCAAAAGAGCACCCGCCCATAAGGTGCACTCACCGAGCAGTAGGGATCCTTAAATAAGAAAGGGAATGTGCCTTGTGAAAATAGAGTCATTAGGGTTTTCACTGTGTTGAAGGGCATCTGCAGTGTAATCCTAAGAAGAGTATCTGACATGTGGCATCAAAGTAAAGTTTCCCATTTCCATAGCATTTAAGATTGATTCATTTAACATTGAAGGGGTGCCTGGGTGGCTCAGTCAGTTGGGCATCAGACTACTGATTTCTGCTCGGGTCATGATCTCAGGGTTGTGAGATGGAGTCCCATGTCAGCCCCTCATGTGTGGAGCCTGCTTAAGATTCTCTCTCTCTCTCTTTCCCTTCGTGCACATCCACCCCTCAACTCATGTGCATTTTCTCTCTCTAAAAAAAAAAAAAAAAACCTTAACATTTAAGATCTCTCTCTCAGACGTGAAGATTTATCAATCCATTCCTTAGGCAGATATTCAGTAAACTTTTCCTACATGCCAGGCAGTCCACCAGGCATGCTGAACAACAGTCAGATATCAACATGAGGGCTAAAAATCATCCTTCCAAACGAAAGTCTTTATTCCACACTGTTTAGACCTCAGCTTTATTTTTTTTTTTTTAAGAAATGGCTTCAAAATGGGAGTCAAGTCTCTCCTTTCCACAGTCCTCACCTTTGCTCTCTGCAAACAAAGTATAATTCAACTATACACCGTCTGGCCTTGATTGTGAATTATGGTGGAGAAGAGAGGCATAGATGTTTAAGCAGGTGCATGAGATCTGCTCCCAGCGAATCACTTACTTTGTTAGAGGAAATTTTAAAGGCAATACAAGAGCTCTTTTAAAGAAAGAAGTCAAAGTTATTTTTGCCAAATCTAAGAGAATGCTACCATTTGGTAAGACAAATGGCCTTTTCAAAGGAATAAGAGAACATGAATTGCACGGATGCATGTGAACAATTCCGTATCTGAGCCCACAGAAGGAACTTAATAAAGCAGAAACTGGGTACTCTGACCGATAGGGAGCTTGCTAAATAGAAGCATTAACCTCAGGAGTTATCTTCTTTTCAGGAGTATTTTTTTTTTTCTAAATAGCACACAGAAGCCATATATATGATAATAATCTCAGCACATGAGAGTGTCTCTGTGCCAAACAAAAATAGTAATCTGGAGGTTGAAATGCCTTCCTTGCCACGGGTGACAATACCGCATCTGATGCAGACGGAATGCTCAGCATTAAGGAGATTTTTCGCTGTGACATCTTTGCACTCCATTCCTTTCTCCCTGCAGAAGAATGAGCAAGCACCTGGCAGCAGGGACTAAAATGCACAGGAGAGAATGCGGGAAGGATTCACAAAAGACCAGGTAGCGTATGTGATGAGTAACACCTATGCATCATGGGATCTGGTGAAGAAGAAAAGAGGCCAAAATAACTTGGGCATTTCCTCACTTTCCCTCATACAGATCATGCAGAGATTTATAAGAGCACCAGGCACATAAGCACAATCTAAATTAAAAAATAAAACAGTTTTGGAAAATACAGACCATAACACCAGATGCTGTTGTACGTAAATGTGCACACAAACACAAAGGCACGCATCCATACACAATTATGGTTTATTTCACTTGTGTCTTCAAAATCTTGTACCAATGGAGAATTGCAACAACCAGATCACTTGTGGCTGCCTGCTGCTACTCAAGCTTTCACTGCACTTATTTATTTCCACCATTAGAAGGCTGACATGGGTGGACAGGTTTCTCTTCCACACCTGCAGATCCTTTAACTGAGGTCCTGCTCTCTCCTCCAAGACAGCTCTTCCGTGATTTCTCCAGTGGTATCTTCTGCTGCAGTTTTTTTTGCCCCTCCCTCTCTCTCATAGTTATTTCTTTTCTTAAATATTTCTTGAATCATCGTAGACTCTACAAGACACATATCCCATCTAGTATTTCCCTTCACTCTGTGATACAGTGTTTCAACTGTATTAATACAGTCTACCATTTTTTAAAAGATTTTATTTATTTATTTGGCAGAGAGAAACACAGTGAGAGAGGGAACACAAGCAGGGGAAGTGAGAGAGGGAGAAGCAGGCTTCCGGCTGAGCAGAGAGCCCGATGTGGGACTTGATCCCGGGTCTCCAGGATCATGACCTGAGCCGAAGGCAGTCGCTCAACCAACTGAGCCACCCAGGCACCCCCGTCTATCATTTATTGAAGCTGATACCAATAGAGAAACTCTGAAGAGCAATGACCTGGTCTATACACTACCTGAGTGGCCCCAATGTAGAGAACAATGCCTGTAGCATCTTCGAGAGGACCAAGACCTGTGCACTTACTTACATGATGGCAGATCCTCTTGGCTGGGTGGTTGATTCTAAGAGTTGAATTTTTAACTTCATTTAACATAAGAGGGATCTGGAATTCAGAGACATCAACCACTTTGCACAAGGTCACACAGCTGGCAAGGAGAAAACTAAAGTTCAGACCCATTTCTATTTGACTTTAAAACATATTTTGTTTCTACTACAGTGTATTTATCCAAAGAAATAAAGGGTATTTATGGCCAAATAAAACACTTTATGCAAATACAAATATTGAACTGATCTGTTTTGGATGAAAGGCAAAGGGAACTTTGTTGATTGATTATCAAGGTGCAAACCCAGTATAAGTCCTGTTACCTGTATTACCTCCTTCTCTCAGTGTCAGGTCTTTACTAACCATGTTTTGAATATCTGCTCATGTAGGGCAATAATCCCTGACCTTACTCTCATTGGCAGTGGGAACAAGTTGTCAGTTTATGAGGCATGGTTTATCACATCACTTATAAGGAATCAATGGTTTCCAAGCAACTGGTTTACTGCTCAGCTTCAGAAGAAATCGGTATTTCTAAGTAAATGTGTGTGTGTGTGTGTGTGTGTGTGTGTGTGTGTGTGTGTGTGTGTATGACTGTTAGCCTCCAGTCTCCTTGCTCTACTTTTCCCACCCGCTACCTCCCCAACATTTTAGCATCATCACCAGTGCTAAGGCTCCCTGCTTGTGTTTCCTCTTTTCTTCCAGGCTCCCCTGCAATTGTCATTGAAACGGGAACAGTGAAAAGCAGGAACAATGAAAAGGAGATCAGTCAAAGGCTAGATGTGTGGAGTTTCTGCTGTCCAAACTCCCAGAGCTAAAGTCCTCAGGAGAGCTACATAAGTGACATTTATTTTAATTTCTTCAAAAATCGACTCAAATTGATTACTGCTCTTAGCTATGAAGGGGACATTTTGCATAATCTCCTTGCCCTAGAGTTTTTAACAAGAGAGAAGGGTGCCACTGGTTCTAATTTCAGGATACCTGGACCATCAAAATATCACCTCAAGTCTTTCTACATCCCAAATGACAAAAAAGCAACTTGGTTAAGAAAATGTTTATTTCAGATAGTACATGAAGGGGAGTTGAGTCAAATTGTGACCCAGAAGATATATATAAGTATGTGCTAGATGTACATTGTGCCTTATGGTACACTGAAATTCCTTAAATAATCAGTCATTAAAGTGTATTCATGTTGATTTTTTTTTTGCAAAATTTAGAAAAAATTCCTTTTCTATTTAAATACTTACCAAAATTGTTTTATTATTTAAAATAATTTTTAAGACTTGAAATTTTACACTTTCTTTTAAACAGATCATCAGTAACTTATGATATCGGGCCACTGGTCAAGATCACATAGCCTCTTAGTTGTAATTTTGTTATTACAAGAAAATACGACACACTTTTTATAATTTATTTTTCTTAGTAACATGGGCAAAAATTCAAGGTTTTCTATGTAGTGTATAATACTGATAGAATACATGAAATAATGTTTTAAATAATTAAGTTAACTATACCTAAATAATGCAAATTAACCATCTGGTTGCTTTCAGAAATTTTTCAATTAAAATTTTAAGGACAGAACACTGGATAAGCAGCACTTTTTGTAGTCAATATACTTTTTCCCTCACTGTTATTTTACATACGTATTTTTATTTATTTCATTTATATATGTCTCTTATTAAGTAGCAAAAATACAGTGTTGTGTGGTTATCATAGAATAAAACTCCTAATTGCCAATGGCATAAAAATAACCACTCATGATTGCTTTATATAAAGCCATAAAACTGAAGTAGATTATCAAGATAGTAATAACTGGTTCTAAAGAGTATTTTTTTATTTTTAAAATAAAGATGCAAGAAGCCCTCAGGCAACTGAAATAAGCTGCTTAATTAAGTGATATCAGGGAAAGACAACATCATCAGCGCCTAAGTATTCCCATAAGATATACACCAAATAAAACAAGATACTTATCAAAACGAATTTTAGTGTAAAACTGAAATGTTTGCAACACTCCTTTCTGGCCAACTCTATGTAATTCTTTAAACAGAGTACTTATTTTTTAAAATTTTTTCTAAAAAATATTATATTTATTTATTTGACAGAGAGAGAGAGAGAGAGAGAGAGAGAGAGAGAGAGAGAGAGAGAAAGCACAAACAGAGGGAGAGGGAGAAGCAGACTCCTGCTGAGCAGGGAGCCTGACATGGGGCTCCATCCCAGGACCCTGGGATCATGACCTGAGCCAAAGGCAAACGCTTAACTGACTGAGCGACCCAGGCACCCCTCTAGTCTCCTTTTTTGATAGGTGAATGGCTATAGTAAACACTGAAATACAAAACTATTCTGTTTGACAAACATTTCTACCCAAGCATGATAGAAATTTTATTTTAATCTAGCCATCAGCATCTTAAGAATTATTCTTATTTTCCTAGTGATATAACAAAAAAGAAAATCCTGATATATGATGCTCAATTTATATATATATATATAAATATATATGGTTCTTTTCCTTACAACTGGAATGTACAGAGTGGAGAAACTCTGAAGACCCACTTGCTTTGACCTTAATAGCCTCCCAGAACTTAGCAAGTTCAAAGTTGTGGCCTCTCCTACCACCCTAATACAGATACTATAGAGGCATGTTCTTCAGTTTTAGTAGGATAATGTCACTGTACATCAAGTGAGAAAAAGAAGAAAGCACCACATTGGGCTAATGAAAAAAATAGGCCTTGGAGTCAGAGCCCCATCTAACAACATATTAAATGTCTGCCCTTGACTGTGCACTTAATTTCTTCAAATCTCAGTTTCCTTATGTCATACCTTAAAGGGTTGTGAAAATTAAAAGAAGTAAGTTTATATATATATATATATATATTTATAATTTTTTTAAAGATTGTATTTATTTGAGAGAGAGTGCACAAGCAGGGGAAAAGGGAGGAAGAGGGAGAAGGACAAGCAGACTTGAGAGGGAGCTCGACATCGTGTGTGAACCTTGGACCTGGAGATCATGACCGGAGCCAAAGTCAGACGCTTAACTGACTGAGCCACCCTGGGGCCCTTGAAAGAAGTAGGTATATTTAAAGAGTTTACCGCAGTGCCTACTGTGAAGTAGGTAGGAAAGCAATGAAGTTAATTCATATCATATGTCTCACCACAACTCACTCTCATGTAGCCAGGGTACCCTAGTGTCCCCAACTCCTGTTTGAACATGGCTGAGAGACGGACCATATCACCCACTAAGTCAGTTCATCTGCTGAGTCTGCAGAGTTATTTCCTTATCAACTCAATGGGATAAGCTTTCATTAAATGCTTCCTTCATGCCTAGCACTCTTCTGTGAAGCACTGATAACACCACCGGAAATTAAATACAAAAGCAAGAAGAAATGGTCACTACTTTAGGAGACACATTAAGTTTAGGGTAGAGGGTACAAACTTTCTTTCTTTCTTTCTTTCTTTCTTTCTTTCTTTCTTTCTTTCTTTCTTTCTTTCCTTCCTTCCTTCCTTCCTTCCTTCCTTCCTTCCTTCCTTCCTTCCTTCTTTCTTGCAGAGATGGTGAAAAGTGTGCTGATATGGAAAATACAGGTGTGCGGGGAGCCTAGGTAGCTCAGTTGGTTAAGCGACCAACTCTTGATTTCAGCTCAGGTCATGATCTCAGGGTCGTGAGTTGGGAGCCCCACATAGGGTTCTATCCTCAGTGGGGAGTCCACTTGAGATTTTAGCATTCTCCCTGTTCCTGTTCCTCTTCCTCTGCCCCTCCCCATGCTTGTGCTCTCTCTAATAAATACATCTTAAAGAAAAAGAACAGAAAATATTGGTGTGGATATAGAAAAATCCATGTCTAAATTACCCATTCACTTGGAGCTGCGTTATATAATAGCCCCAGAAATTTCCCCTGCTGTGAAGCACTAGTGCCCTTCCATGTGGATGAGGAAGCAGGTCCAATGAGAAGTGTAGAGAAGGTCTCTTTCCATGTTCAAGTGTTTGGAAGTCTGCTTCTACAAGGCATTCCCTGAACATAGGCTCTACCAGCTCGTTCCTCATAAATGGAAGCTTTTCCTCTGTTATATTTAGGTTGTGAGCATGATGGAGCAAGTTAATGGAATGAACGCCCAGTGTTTAAAGTAAACAGATGAGACGTGCCAAGATATGAGCTTGACTGGAATCAGACATTGTGTGTTTTTAGAAATATTTCTATAAAGATCTATACAATGCATTCTTGAAGGAATTAACATCAAAAGAGAAGAGAAAATAAATGTCTGAAAATAATTTTTAGTTAGTGAGATATAATAACTGGATCTCCATGAAGTCTCCTATGGGACACCCACATAAAATTTCTGCTTATGATTTCTCATCAATATGTAACTCTTTTGCCTAGGGGTTTGGGAGTGATTGCTGGTGACAGGTATATATATGGGTATATATATCTCTATATATATGGTCATGCTCTTTTGTTGTTGCTTTGTAGCATTATTCCACCTACATTCTTGCCTTCTTGCCACAGACCTTTAATTTTTCCTCTTGCATAGCCTAACCTCACTACATCTAGCCCAAGTGGGCACATGGAATATAACCAGCTGGTCTTTGTTCATTTTAATTTAATGAGATATGTACCTGGTGATATGAATAGAACTTCTGTCCATTAAATGTGCACCTTTTGATGTGTTTGTGACCAGTATTCAGCTTCTATAAACTGCAGCAGATGTTGGAATCAGGTTGAGAGGCTGAATTTTGCCTGCTATGTGACTCAAATATCTCTAAGGCTCAAATAACACCTGCATTTGTAAAATAGGAATCATAATAGTTCTTTTCTCATGGGGTTGTGTTAGATTGCATATATGCAGCATGTTAGAATAACTGGCATGTAATCAAGCTGTCACCATTATTGTTATCATCACCAGCAAGAGCCTTAGAATCATTCAAATCCCTACCATCTTTGAAAGACCCTGTCCTCAGAGAACCCAGACACTGGAGACACAGGTAGGGCATACAAAACATGGCCAAACTACCTAGGATGACCAATACTGGCATTGATGCCCTTCTGTCCCATGTTGGGGCTTGTGGCTATTTTTAATCACCTTAAGGGAACAAAATCCACAACCACTTCCAGGCTAGTTAGCAAAATTACTTTGCAGTGTCTGTGTTTCATGAGGGCTTCTATACTCCAGGATTTTGTTTTGCAATTATTTTTTGAACACAGTTCAAAAATGCATCAAAAGCATGATACAACAAGAAAAAACAAAAGGCCTATTTTAATAAAATTTTACCTAACTAGTAAATTTACAGAACACAATTTAACTTGTTATAAAACATCAGTTTCGGTATTTTCTATTGCAAGTTGTCTTTTTTCTATTTTATTTTTAGGGAACTCTAAAGTACGACTCCTAAACAAAGAAGATTTTGATGGACAGCAGGGGTCATGATCTTCTTACACAGAAACCAAAAAAAGAAAGGGCTGGAGAGGTAGAAAAAGAAGGAATTGGGTATCAGACACTATGGTGGGCAGACTCTATGATAGATCCATGATTCTTTCCTTCTTGTTTATACACTTGTAGAATCCCTTCCTCTTGAGTGTGGGGATAAAATGTGACTTGCTTTACTCAATAAAACATAGCCAGAGTGATGGGATGTCATTTCTATGATTATGCAACATAAAGAGACTCTCCCCCTTTCTGGTTTGATAAAGCACGTGGCCTTATTCTGGTGACCCATGTGGCCTCTAGGAACTGAGCGACCTCCAGCCTACAGTCAGTCAAAATCCAAGTCATTCATCCCTACAGCTACAAGGAGGTGAATTCTGCCAACAGTCACATGAGCTTGGAAATGGATTCGTCCTAAGTTGTACCTACAGATGAGACTGCAGCTCTGGCCAACACACTGACTGCAGCCTTGTGAGACCCAGAGAAGCTGTGCCTGAACTCCTGATTGCAGAGCTGTGAGATAATAAATGTGTGTTGCTTTAAGCCACAAGTGAAGTAATATTGTTATGCAGCTCCAAATAACCAATATAGGTATCTCTTATTGTCAGTCACTGGATTGTTCCTTTCACATATATGACTCACAGTACTCAACAATAATTCTGTGAAGAAGGCCTGTATTTCCATTTAATAGGGAAAAAGCTGAAGCTTGGGTTTGTTACGTCACTTGCCCAGGCCTACTCAGCTACTTTGAGGTAGAGTTGTAATACAAAGACATTTAATGGTTTGTCTCATCTCTTAATTTAGTCCAACTGTACTAAGTTGAATAAATGGTGTTTCTTCCTTATCTTTTATTTTCTAGAAGTAGAATGAAAAAGATTTTCAATATCTGCTCCCTTTACTTATCACATTTGGAACAAATAGGACTGATGAGATATTTAGATGCCATTTAGAAACTACTGGCTCCCTCAAAAAGCTTGTGAATGCAGTTAATATTTGAAATAATTTTATATATTTCCTATTTTAGGTGAGTTACTGAGTGGTACGTGCTTTCTTAGAATAATTCTTTTTTCTCTGAAACTAAAAGACAGTCATTTTCTAAGTATGTCATTTAGACTCTACCTATAGTACACAGGAAATATTTCAACTATCATTTCTAGCAGTGGACATCAAAACTGAATGAGTGCCTCTCTGGGATACATGGTATCTTGTTTGATCATTCTTGATTGCACTTGTTCTGGAAATTTTGCAAAGATGTAAGCTTGATTAGTATTTGAGAATGCCTCTTCACCTTTTAGTTCACTAATATTGCTAGAGATGTTTCACTTCTATATTCAACCTAAAATCTTTCCTGCTGAACCAATGTTAGCGGCTTCCAGAAAAGGAGTAGATGAAAGAGATAAAAATCCTGACAATTCAAGTTCAAGAGAAATCAGGATTTTGACTTTGCTTTTATAAATTCACTAAACTGTGCTACTGAAAAATTCAGATACAGTGCTTGGTTGATACAAAAAAGAGTACCTTTATGGGGCACCTGCGTGGCTCAATAGGTTAAGTGACTAAGTCTTGATTTGGGCTCAGGTCATGATCTTAGGGTCATGAGATTGAGCCCCACATCAGGTTCCATGCTGGGCACAGGATCTGTTTAAGAGTCTCCATCTCTCTCTCCCTGTGCCCTTCCCCTGTCACCACTACAGTGTTCTTTCTCTAAAAAATAATAATAAAAAAATACCTTTTCTCAGCATGTATGCTGAAATTGAAACTGATAAAAAGAAACAGAGCTGGCAGGTGAGAGAAAGAGAAAGACAGGAGTTAAAAATCAGAGCCAGGGAATTCAGATTCATATTTTAAGTTGCTGTGGGTGTATTTTCAGATGCCTTGAAAAGTCAGGTGAGGTTGATGGCTTCCTGGTAAGTTCCGGAAAGTAACTCAAACTGAAACAAAGGCCCTGGTGCTTAATTCACCAGCACCAAGACTGTGATTATTGTTGCTTTTGTAGTATTAAATAAAAGGCGATTATTTTTATAGGATTTTATAAAGACACATAAAGTAGATGCACTAATGATTTTAAATTTTCTTGCCTCAAAAGAATTGAAAACTTTCTTCTTTGTAGCTATTCAAAAAACAAGCATGAAAATAGTAGATGGAAAATTGCATTTATAATTATCTTTAACTCTTTTCTTCCCTTTGTGTTTCCCTACTCCCCAGCTGGGTGTTAATCCGGATATTTCCACCAAGAAAAACTTCTCCTTGTTGCCTTGTAAGCAGATCAGAAACAGTAGTATCTGTCTTACTTTACTAAAACTATGGTTAAAAAAAAATACACCACTATATAAGACATAGTACATTACTTACTATTCAATCTGTTCCTCCTCAAATACTTTCTTTTTTGAAAAATCTTCCACAAGGGAGATCTAAAAATACACACACCATTAGTTGGTGGAAGAGATTGTTTCATGTGTGTAACCTTTGGAAACTTTTGAATTTTGAATGACAAAAATGTACTAAAAACCAAGTAAGTACAATTAAAGCCAATAAACAAATGTTTAAAAACAATTTTCATCCCTTTGGCCTGCCATGCTACACAAGTGGCCTCCTGGATAAATGACTAGGGAGCATCCCATACCTCCCCTATGCTATACCCCGTCTCACACTCTGACACAGACATCTCCAGAAATTCTTGTCTTCCTCTGCCCAGATGCCTGGGATAGGCTGGAAAGGAAGAAACACCTTCATAACTCCATGTACTCCACCTGACTCCTCACGCATTCCACAGGCATACTTACTTCAGGCTTGCCCTTACTCTCACAACACATTCTTACAGAGGTCTAGCCTGCTCACGATTCTCTCCCTCTGGGTTTGCCCAGCTACCCTTCCCCCCATCACCCTTCACATTCCATCCGGGTCCCACTCTCCCACCATCCTCAAAGCTTTTTCCCTACTCTCCTCCTTTTCTGAATTCCCCTCATTGCTAACCAGTTGTGAGGCAAAGGCAGAGCATTTCACTTTTCTGGGGATCAAATGTTCATCTTTGGGAAGAGGGTATTTGAAAGTTTGCAGATGCTTCCTCTTGAGGATGGCCTGTCACTCTGTTCTAGGATGTTCTAAGTTGTCCTAGCAACTGCTCAAAAGCAAGTCACTATCAGCAGCTTGATTTGATCTATTTGCCTAGGAGGAAAGCTTTATTGTGTTCTTACTCATTCTGAAGGCAATATGAACAGAATTATTTACATTCAGAATTTTGCTTTTCTAATTGTATTCCCTTATTTCTTAATCATCACATTCCTAAAACAAGAATCTTAGTATTACATTTTGTTTGAATTACTAATATTTTTGCCCATCCACTGCTATAGTTATCTGGACTTGGGTGCTCTGAACATATTTGAATCTGGGTGAATTTTCTGTCTGAAACATATATGTTTTACATGTGGTTTATTCTTGATTGCTTATTTTATGGAAAGCTGTGTATCATTTAAAGGTATAAGTTACATGAAGATGTCCTCCATCCTCTATTTTAACATCTTCTGGGTTAATACCACCATTTCTCTTTACTTATTTAAACCCACTTAACTCTGCCCACTCTGCAGAACTTTCATTTTCTAGAACCAGACTTCACTGGCTCAGGTCTCTCCAAGGAACAAGGTTGAGACATTTCTACTAATATTTATGGACCTATTATGCCATTCACATTCTAGAGTTGGTGAAACTAAATTATTTCATCCAAGGGAATGTATTTTTATTTTTTTCTAAGGTCCTTAAAAATAGCTACTGCAAAAAATTTTTATTGAGTACTTACTATGTGCTGGGCACTCTTCTAGTGCTACATCAATGGAGAAAAAGGCAAAATCTCTTCAAACACTTTTGGGCAGGGATAAAATCAGTCAACAAGTGAACACTCATTGCAATAATATGATTTCAGACAATGGTCAGTGCTATGGTGGGACTAAAGCAGGATGACAGGATGGAGAGGGACTGGAGGACATGTCAGGATGGGGTTCAGGAAAGCTCTCCAAGGAAGGCTACAACCAAACTCTGAATCACAAGAAGGACCCAGCCTGCGGCATCCATTATAATGATCAACTGGGGAAGACTATTCCAGATAAAGGCAGCCATGAGTTCAAAAGCCCTAAGTTGGGAGTGAGCTCAGGGTGTGTGAGCAGCAGAAAAAAAGCCAGAGCAACAGAGCCTGGTGAATAAGGGAAACAGAAGGATGACAGGGAAGCAGAGGCCAGATGATCCGGGATTTTCTAAAATGGGCTACGGGGTTGAGATTTTATTCCAAGTTCCTAAAAGGCCATTAGAGGATTTACACTTAGACGTGCCCACTCTGCGTGTCATGTGGAGAACAGATTGTGTGTGAAGTGGTATACGCGCTTGTGCAAGAGTGACAAGCAGGATACCAGTAAATAATTCAGGTGAGAGAGATGGTGTTTTCAAACATGATGGAGGATGGAGAGAAAGACAGATTCCGATTATGGTACAGAGGTTTCTAGAGCAGTGATTATTTAGTATATCAAAAGATAACTCAGATGTGCCCAGCTTTCATGCAGAGGAAGAAGCACAGAAACAAACAGCAAGTGGATCATAGCATTTTTAAGGTAGAAGGGACATCAGAAGCCACTTAATAGATGAGGAGAGAGGGAGCTGCCATAGGTAAATAACTTCATCAAGGATAATTAACCAGCTCCAGAACTGCATCTCTTCATATTTTGTCTTCCTCACCATATTCTGGGTCACTGCTAATCTGGAATTTGCCCTGGGGATCACAATATAGTTGATAATCTAAAACTATAGGCTACTTAAGGAGAACCTCAGAAAGACTCTTTATACATTAAGTACCTCATATTTTCTAAGACTTTAATTGGTTGTGATGGGAAAGAGGGCAAGTGTCCTGGCTTGGAGAAGGTACTTTGGCATTCAGCATACACAGAGATTTACCAATCTTTTATATGCCCCTGTACTTCTATGTTCCTGACAACATAAGAGGAACAATGAGGAGGGGTATGGGAGATGGGGTTCTCTTCCTGGTAACAGGCTAAAGATCTGAAACTAAGTTATCTCACGAGGCAGAGAACTTTGAAACAAGTAATACGGTAAATGAAATCTTGAGCATTACACTAAATTTAATACAAACATTTCAATTTTGCTTGCTTTGAGAGTTCATCTAACTTCATATGATAAATTCTTGTCTCCCTAAAGCATTTATTTGCTGTCAGTTACCAGGGCCAGACTGAAAAAGCCCAGAAGTGTTTCCTGTTGACAAGACAATAAATTGTCTAACTATTCAAGGAATGCTAGAGCCATGAATTATTTTTCAGTGTTTACTGGACTATGATGAACTTTCTTTACATTCATGCCAGAATGTGAAAAATGTGTTCAACTGGCAACAAGCCCATTACTCTAAAACTAAACATACATGAGCATACAATTCAATTATAGGTTATACAGTGTGGATTTTGTTTCAGACTCACTCCTAGTTGAGATGATGTGTTCTTTCTAACTGCTCTTCCTTTAAGAATTGTTATATCCCAGAATTTCAAAGTGTTTTCTTCAAGGCATGTAAGGAGAAAAGCCCTTTGTTTCACCACGTTACTGACAGAAATGAGCATCACCCTAGTCTGCTGACTCATTCACTTTTTCACATATGTTGTTTCCTTGAACAAACAAGGAGGGGGTCTGGATTACATGATGTAAGATCCCTTTCTTCTCCAAAATCAAAAGACAGCAGCTATTTTAAGAAATCATTAAAACTGTGTGTGCCACAAATGACAAGACTATATTCAAGAGAAGCAAGTTTTCCAACTCTTGGACTTGACCTTGTCTTTTCCTTTTCCCTAAAGAACTAGAGAGATTTGCATATGTTGAACCATCCTTGCATCCCAGGGATGAATCCCACTTGATTATGGTGAATGATGCTTTAAATGCGCTGTTGAATTTGGTTTGCTAGTAGTTTCTTGATAATTTTTGCATCTATATTTATCAGGGATATTGGCCTATAGTTTTCTTTTCTTGTAGTGTCTTTGTCAGGCTTTGAGATCAGGGTAATGGTGGGCTCATAAAATGAGTTTGAGAGTGGCCACTCTTCTTTAATTTTTTTGAAAGAGTTTGAGAAGGATTGGTGTTAATTCTTCAAATGTTTGGTAGGATTTACCAGTGAAACTGTCTGGTCCTGGACTTTACTTGGTTGGGAGGTTTTTGATTACTGACTCAATCTCCTTACTAATTATTAGTCTATTCATATTTTCTATTTTGTTTTCCATGATTCAGTCTTGGTATATTGTACATTTCTTGGAATTTACCTGTTTCTTCAAGGTTGTTCAATTTACCAAGATGATTAAATATAATTACTATACGAGCTAAACACTGATGGTTTTAAATCATATTATAGTTGTCATTCTTGTTATCTCTTCCAAGGAATGTAATAGAACATAGAATAGTTCCAGACTGGCCAAAGTCTCTTCTTAAAGAGGCAAGAAACACTTCAAAGTAGGCCACGCCTTATATGTCCAATGTGAATTTAAACAAGGGGGCAGGCATCTATCTGATCCATGCTTTATGTCTTTGAATCTAAGTGTGACTTAAATATCAGTTACTTAGTTATTATGAAATAATGGATAAAATTTCCTATTTTTTTTTAAATTTCCTATTTTAAGGATGTCATTCCTTTCTCTAGGTCACCAAAGTGCAAGGAACAATATATACCTGAGGTCCTGAGTGAGGGGTACCTTTCTGGACAATCTTCCTCATTTTGGTACCATGACATTTCCTATTTACAGACAACCTAATGTCTATAAACTATAAATATAATATCCCCAAGCATTCATAAGGCTTTAAAAATTTCACCATGATTTAATGCATATTTATTTATTTGTTCATTTATCCAGGAATTTAGTGGATACTTGTTAAGTGCCTACTTTGTGTTAGGTAATGGATTTTTAATCAGAAAACATAAAGGCATTTCAACTTTATTTTCTTTTTCTGGAATCAGAGTTCTTTCATAATTTCATATGTTCAGGTTTGCATAATTCAACATTTTAAAATGTTAATGTGTTAGAAGAAGTGAGTCTTCATTTATCATATGCTGTTGCTAGCCGATAGTAGACTGGTGGTCTAAACGCCATGTTCTTTGGTTCTCTCTCTTTCTCTACCTCTGTATCAATTCATCATTTTTATTTACATGTTCAATATACACATTATTGACATAAGCTTTAACTATGTTGATTCCATAAAGCAGAGATTTAAAGAAACAAATATTTTACCATTAATGCCATCTTTCACAGATTCTTTTCTTCTAGACTTGAATCCTATTTTGAGGACAATCAATGAAGAGAATACAGTAAGATTCTGGGAAGTTGGGTCAGTTGGGTCTCCAACCTGAGTAGAGATTTTAGTTCATTTTTGGTTTTTAGACTCAGTTGTGAACTGAATAAATGGTGTGTTTTGGATGAAGGGAACTAAAGACACCTTTAATTTTCTCTTATAATCTTCTACTATCTAACTCATCCATTCCACTCATAAACCTGGAGCCCAATTCAAGATCATATCTGGGCCATTTTAGAGAGTCTCAACACTTATACCCATCCCACTGTTACTCTTTTCCCCAAGCCATTTACCCTGGTTTGCAGATTAATTTTTCTCAACTAATCTCATCATCCACTTACTCAAATGCTTTCAAATGAACTCCCATCTCCTCCTAAATCAAGAAAACTCCTTGATCTTGTACTTAAGGCTACAATGTGGTCCTAAAACTCTTCTAGTAAACCTTCTGAGAGTCCCTCAGTGCTGTATTAGGCTAAGATACAACTTCAAGTAAATAGTTCTTTTCACTACAAGAAAGAACTTTTTCTTTAGCCTCAAAATTTGTGATACTTTTTTTTTTTTTTGAAACATCCCAATCACACTCCTTCAAAATAGGCATTGCCTTTCCTCATCTCTGCGATCATTCCCCTTGGCCAAAGGGTTCAAAATGTGTCTTGTCTCTATTCCAAACTGCTTTTTAAATAAAAAGGCTCACATTTTCTTTTTACAATGAGAGCATTATTTCCCCACCACAATGAAGTTTCTTTTGTTGCTTTTTGTTCATTAAAAGAGCAATACATTTTTATTACAGAAAAATTAGAAAACAAAGATAAAGAAACAGTGGGGAATAGAAATCATCCATAATCCTACCAATCCAGAGTAAATTACAATTAAATTCTCATGTATTTCCTTCTCCCTTTTTACAAAAATATTATACTTTCAAAAGCACTCAAATATGAGTTTAAAGTAATACTAAAACACTAATTGTTACCAATAAAAAACCCAGAAGTCAATAGAAACTCCACCATAGAACACCTTTGATAATCTACTTCTTATTGTTATTTTCATATAAAAAGAATACATCTTCATAATTTTATGTCCTTTCATGCAGTCTAATTTGTTTCACTTTCTGGGTTTGCATGTGTCATGTTTTTATACTGAGTACATATAGATATGCTATAGAAAATGTACAGTATTAGTTCTAATAGTATTTAAGTAGGGAACTGTAAAAATCAGTAGCAATTCTTTTTTTTTTTTTTTAGTAGCAATTCTTAACTAGTGAGAAGAAGAACAGAGAAGAATCATAATGTGCCACTTTAAGCTGAGAATTTCATGATCTATAAATAAATCCTTTTGGTTAATTGACGTCATATTAGGAAAATGATAGAATGACAATTCTATTGCCTACCCACTAAGCCAACTGTGATTGGTTAAGGTTAGCGAGGTAATCAAAGCCCACAGCTACTTCTTTGTATAGATAATTCTAGCTCTGGATTATCCTGACAATCACATCCCCAAATTAAATTTTCTTTTGGAAAAGAGAGACATTAAACAATTACTAAAAACCGAAATGACTAATGAGCATTGAAAAGGCTCAAATATCAAATCATAATAGCTCCTAAATATTCTCTTTATTTCAGGACTCCCTCCCTCTCATAAGTCAGAAAAGAAAGGTCTTTTCATTTTTACGCTGTCATATAATGTGGTTGCAAGGTTATATTAGAATTCACTTCAGCCTTTTTAAATACCACTGGTATGCCTGCCAATGTCCAGTCTTGTCATGAGGAGGGACAATTTTTTTTAAAAGATTTTATTTATTTATTTGACAGAGAGAAACACAGCAAGAGAGGGAACACAAGTAGAGGGAGTGAGAGAGGGAGAAGCAGGCTTCCCACTGAGCAGGGAGCCCGATGTGGGACTTGATCCTGGGCCTCCGGGATCATGACCTTAGCCCAAGGCAGTCGCTCAACCAACTGAGCCACTCAGGCGCCCCGAGGAGGGACAATTTTAAGCTGGCTTTTGTTTCCATAGAAATACTAACATTTGGCAGCTCCAGGAATACCTCAGTCATAAACAGCAGGTTCTGTTAATTTTAGTAAATTGGATCTGCATCTGTCTGGGGACTTATGTTGCCCTTTATGTGAATGAAAACAATTCCTAATCTGTCTCTTGACATTGATGCCATGGTCATTTCTAATAAAGTTCCAGAACAAGATTTATTACTTATATAGGCCTTTGTTTATGTGTAAATACCTTAAAGTAATGAGAGTCAAGTTATTTAAGTTAGAATGAATGGCATCTTTGGGGTGGAAGGGTTTTGCATAGGTTTTAGGAAGTCTATAAAAACTCTGAAATGATACGTAACATTTACTATTATAATCTTTGTGCATGATTATGGAGAAGGGGGTCTGTAGCTACCGTCATCTTCTCAAGGGTTTGTGACTCCAAAATGTCTATGAAACCCTGTCCTACATTAAATACAATTGAGTGAACTTCTTCCATGTTTATGCAGTGAAGTTCTAGCACATAGCACTAGATAGCGCTTCTATCTTTTTTTTTTTTTAAAGATTTTATTTATTTGACAGAGAGAAACACAGCTAGAGAGGGAACACAAGCAGAGGGACTCAGAGAGGGAGAAGCAGGCCTCCCGCCGAGCGGGAAGCCCGATGCGGGGCTCGATCCCGGGTCTCCCCGGTCTGACCTGAGCCGAAAGCAGTCGCTTAACCAACTGAGCCACCCAGGCACCCCATAGCGCTTCTATCTTAAGTGATTAAGCAAAAGACAGGAAAAGTTCTTTCAAGAAAATTTGAGAAGGAATTTTCAATCTTGAAATTTCAAGATAATTAATCCAGTGGAACTTCCTGACATTTCTGTCAGGATGTTATGCAGAAAAGCATCTAAACAATCAAAGTGTGCTCATCTTCATGGGGAGTTGGAGGAGAAATCCCTGTTTACCTTTGTTTCAAGATTAATTGTCCTTAACCTGAGTTACTGTTTCCTTTACATTGATTTATGGACCTTGAACATGGTGCAAACCTGGAAATTCTCTAGCACAATATGTTTGGGATGGATTGCAAGTGACTTTTGTTGTTAATATTAAAGTAATAAAGATTATAAATTATGTATTTAAGAAATAAATTAGAGAAGATTCAAGGATAGCCTATAACTATGTTGCAATTATTTGAAGACTTTATACTTGAGTGACAGAGATAAAGAATAGCAAGCATTAAATAGGCTACACCTGGGTCCCCACAGAGGCGTCTCCCTCTCAGGTAAAAGTCACCTGTTCTGTAAGTTGAGGAATTATTATGAAATGTGATTACATTTCCATTTTTCTAGTCAACCAGGTGAACTACTCCAAAGAAGAGGCTTGGGTCATGAAGATATACATGTTTAGTCTCTTGGGCTCTACATTGCATCCAATTTATTTATTTTTTATTTTAATTTTTCTTAAGTAGTCTCCATGCCCAATGCAGAGCCTAACATAGGGCTTGAACTCATGACCCTGAGATCAAGAGCCAGTCAGGCACCCCTCTTCCAACTATATTTTTAATTTTTTCTTCTTCCTTTATTGGGAGAAGGTGTTGTCACAACTTAAATTCAAGATATCTTGTTAGAGGGTCTGTATCTTTACGAGCTGCTCAGTTTATTTGGGAAAAAATGGTAAATATGTCAATTAAAAAAAAAGATGAGGGGTTCCTGGGTGCTCAGTCATTGGAGCATGAGACTCTTGAACTTAGGGTCCTGAGTTTGAGCCCTACGTAGGGTGTAGAGATTACTAAATGTACAGTTTGTTGGCTCTCCTATTTCTAAGTCCATCAGTGAAGGGTTTGTATTTTTGGAGTTAGTCATGAGAAAAAATTACTTTCAACATTACAGAGCCTTGTAACATGAATGAATGCCATATTGAGAAACACTCCCAATCATTAAAATTATTACTTAAAGCTTAAAGAAAACTAATCTAGAAAAAAATCCCATTATTAATGTAACCTAACATTGTAGAATAAAGTCTCTTAAAAATTTTCCTTGGGCACCTGGGTGGCTCAGTGGGTTAAAGCCTCTGCCCTGGCTAAGGTCGTGATCCCAGAGTCCTGGGATTGAGGCCCGCATCGGCTCTCTGCTCAGCAGGGAGCCTGCTTCCTCCTCTCTCTCTGCCTGCCTCTCTGCCTACTTGTGATCTCTCTCTCTCTGACAAATAAACAAATAAAATCTTTAAAAAAGTTTTTTTTCCTTCTCGGAGTGCCTGGGTAGCTCAGTCATTAAGTGTCTTGCCTTCAGCTCAGGTCATGATCCCGGAGTCTGGGGATCGAGCCCCGCATTAGGCTCTCCAGGGAGCCTGCTTCTCCCTCTCTCACTCCCCCTTCTTGTGTTCCCTCTCTAGCTGTGTTTCTCTCTGTCAAATAAATAAATAAAATCTTAAAAAATTTTTTTTTCTTCTCTTTCTACTCTTTATATTTTGAATGCTTACCCTCCTAACAAATGGAGAGGTTAGGGTATGAAGAATAACGGTGAGTTCAGAAACCTTCATTTCATAAGATAAAGATGAAAAAGGCAAGGCCATAACAGATAAAAGTGACACAGCCAAACATGCGAGGAATTATATGATGAAGAAAGGAGCAAAAATGGAGACGTCAAGAAATTCTGGAAAGTACAGCTGAAAAGCCGGAAAGCAAGAGCAAGCAAGAAGTAGCTAGGAGGAAGCAAAATGACCAGTAGTCTCTCAAGAGACGATCAGGGCTGAAATGCCAAGTTCACCTAAAGGTTACACTGTTGGAATTTAGCTTCCTGCCTAGTTGGGGTCAGTAGTCCCAAAAGGCCAGGAACTAAAAGAGAACAGATCTTTGTGTCCTGACTAACTGATTATGAAGGATTTTGTTTATATGCTCAGTAGGGGAGTATTCTCAATGGAGAGGAACTTTCTGGCTGCTCCATGTGGTGGTGGCTACAGATAGCAGAGTGTGGGGAGCTTTCATTTCTGGTTATCCCTCCTGTGTTAATCCAATGTCCGTCCTTCCTCCCTTCCTTCCTTCCTTCCTTTCGGATTTTATTTATTTATTTCACAGGGAAAAAGATCACAAGTAGGCAGAGAGGCAGGCAGAGAGAGAGGAGGAAGCAGCCTCCCCACGGAGCAGAGAGCCGATGTGGGCCTCGATCCCAGGACCCAGAGATCATGACCTGAGCCGAAGGCAGAGGTTTTAACCCACTGAGCCACCCAGGCGCCCCAATCTTTTTTCTAAAATAAATAGTCTAGGGGCACCTGGGTGGCTCAGTCAGCTCAGTGTCCAAAAGTTGGTTTTGGCTCAGGTCATGACTTCAAAGTTGTGAGATCAAGCCCTACATTGGGCTCTGTGCTCAGTGGGGAGTCTGCTTGAGCTTCTCTCTTTCCCTCTGCTCCCCTCCTACCCCACCCCATCCCCCCATGCTCATGCTCTCACTCTGTCTAAAATAAATAATATTTTTAAAATGTAAAATAGTCTAACTTGGACATTAATTTTGATAGAGAGACCAAGTTATTCTTTTGCTATTTATTAACAGACATGTGGTCCTCAGACTGAGTCTGGGTAGTTTCTTTCAAAAAAGGTCCTGACGTAAGATATGGCACGTGCATATCTTTGGTCTAAAAGCAGCAACATAATAATGCAAAGAATGAAATCAGAGGGAAGTCACTGGGGAAGGAAAAAGGCAGCACATTAGCTGAGGTTCACTGCTGTTTTTGGATGCGAAAAATGTATGTACCATGTGAAAAACAAGAATGATAGAATTTTTTACTTCCAGAGCATGATTTTTCAAAACTTCTTAAAGAGAGAGATGACTGTACTAATATAAACTGATGTTTTTCAGTCATTTTTCTATTCCATCTGTAAAATGCTCATACGTTTCTAAATAAGATGGAGAAACAAAACCAAATAGCTAGCTATCACTTCATTCAGAAGTAAGAGTAGAGGCACAACTAGTAATAGCTAATAATGTCATTAACTCTTCCAAACACCTTCCATTTATTAACTTAATTTCTTTTGCACTCATTTTATAGATGTGGAAACCTGAGCATGGGGAGCAGAAGTTACCTGGCAGAGGTCACGGGGGTGGAAGTGAGGACAGAGCCCAGAATCAAGTCCAGATACTCTGGTTCCAGAACTCATGCTCTCTTGACCACAACGCTAGGTGTTAGATGCAAACGCACACTGTTAGACCATGTATATTACTGTTCATCTTCAGACACTTCAAGACCCAAGTATATTAATAGATCCCATTACTACATGATGGAGAAGGGATTAAGTGTGCCATGAAAACAGAGCTAGGAAATAGGATAGCATTATCTGTTTTCCTGCTAGTCCCCATCTCTGCCTTCACTGCCCTTTTCTAAAACCTTCTGAGATCCATCCTTAAGCTTTATTCTTCCAGAGCAGTAGATTGAGAATGAGAAGGATTTAAATGGCTTCTCTCTTCTTTAACGGTATGCGATGTATAATCCCATTAGGCACATCAGGCAGGTGACAGAATTTCCCTTCTCTTGGAAGGCAACTCATGAAAAAGGTAATTCAGGAATGTGTAGAGTACAGTCAAAATGTAGTCATACCCCAGTGAAGCAGCAAATGACCCCTAACAGCTAACGAATTTTAGCTTCTATTTGTCTGCAAATAAGGAAAGAAAATGGATGAAATGAATGAACCCTAAGCACCAGCTTCTGAAGAGGTAGGAAACTACTTCTGCTCTATTACAATAATAGACGAAACCAGAGAGAGAGGCAAAATAGAGAATGAATCTGAAGCTCCAACTGAGAAAGGGATTTTCTAAAAACCAATTCGTGTAATTCAATACCACAGTGTGTTCCGAACATGGAAGGGGGTCAGTTCACTTCCAGGACTTATATATATATATATATATATATATATATATATATATATATATATATATATATATATATATATATATATATATATATTTAAGATTTTATTTATTTATTTGACAGAGAGATCACAAGTAGGCAGAGAGAGAGGAGGAAGCAGGCTCCCTGCCAAGCAGAGAGCCCGATGCGGGCCTCGATCCCAGGACCCTGGGATCATGACCTGAGCTGAAGGCAGAGGCTTTAACCCACTGAGCCACCCAGGCGCCCCCAGGACTTTTATATTTTATGCAAATCTCCGATCCATATGAAAACCAACAGGATAGATCCTCCCAGATCTAAAGGCAGGCTTGCTCTGTGCATAATAACCAACAGAGTATAGTTAACAAAATTATTTTTCCCTTCACTCAAAAAAATTCCATGCATCTTATTGGGAATGGAACTACTGGAATGTTTCTTATATTTATTATTCTTTAACTCTTTGTACACTTAATGAATGGGTATTTTCAAATTAACTTCTTGGATTCACTGTGTTGATTTTAATAAAGGTCACTGGAAATACCAAATTTAGGGCTCCCCATGTGTCTGTCATTCATTTACTCTTCGAAGCTCTTGAAATAAACAAAAGTATTTATTCTCCTCTAAAATCTCTTGAAAAGGTGCACTATTCCTCCCACTTTGTGGAATTATAAATCTAAGTATAGAGAATATAAGTAGCTTGCCCAAGGTTATGAGGGTGTTGGTAGATGGCAGAGCCTCAAGAATCTGGTGATATTCCCAGATAGTCAGGTTTTGTGACGTGGTCTTACTTGATGGGGCACCAAGACCACAACCACAGTGTTGTTCAGTAAATCTATTACCAAGGCACCATGAGGTTTATTTATTTATTTATTTATTTTTTATTTATTTGACAGAGAGAAACACAGCGAGAGAGGGAACACAAGCAGGGGGAGTGAGAGAGGGAGAAGCAGGCTTCCCGCCAAGCAGGAAGCCCAATATGGGGCTCAATCCCGGGTCTCCGGGATCACGACCTGAGCCGAAGGCAGTCGCTTAACCAACTGAGCCACCCAGGCACCCCGATGAGGTTTATTTTTTGTCACTGCTAAGCCACTCATGTTCCCGACCTGATGTTATTGTATAAGGAGTACTTAAAAGGCAAAATCAAAAGACATTTCCCTTCCCATAACCTCTCTGGCAAACCCCCT